>JASDQU010738829.1:89534-106006 GCA_032191745.1 Picea mariana
TGCTCGCAACTATATGTTGCTGATCAAGTACTTGTGTGTTACTTGATGTGGTAGTTAACCACTGGATTGTAGTTGTGTACTACTATGAATAGACACAGGTGTGTTCTATCCTTGTTCTAATTGCCTTGAAGACTATCAACAGATTATTGGAGATGATAATTCAGATGAATGATGAACAGAGATTTTCCAGACGGAAAACAGTTCAGAGCTTTTACTCCTCTTGTATCACTCCATGGTGAGAGTGACTTATCCAACATCATATACTCATATGAAGTATGGTTTCGAGAGATGATGCAGCTGATAGTGATGGTGATGCTCATGATCTAGTCATGAAATAGTCTAGATGACTATATTGATGCTATCGGGTAAATGATATGTTTTGTGCTCAAGTCCATTACCTGTAAATACCTCTCTAGCTAGGAGGGAGTGTTAATATTATGGTAGCTGCGGGAGGTATTTACCTCTACATGTGAACCTGACGAGAATAGAAGACTCCAGGAAGCAAGATATACCCTAATGAATTGGCTAATAACCCTAGAAGCCTTGTCGGCTCAAGAATATAATTTATATTAGGCTATTAGCCTCCAAGAGAAGAAGTCGGCCAGAATTAATGATAATATACTGAACAGACACATACCCAGAAGGAGAAGTTGGCCCCAGTAAACTGGCAGGATTACTATAAATACAGGGCGCCAGTTTTTCATTTGTCACATCTCAGGATTGCAGTTTTCCCAGTTGGTGCGCACTGCAGTTGCAGCTGGTGCGCAGGTTTGGAGGAGGGTTGCAGGTGCAGCTGTAGCAGCAGCAAGTTCAGTATTTGGTTTGGATATCTCTTGGCTAGGGTTTGGAACATCTGATCAGTCTTTTGTGTTGTGCTATCCTTGGAAGAGATGCACTGCTCTTTGTTTGACTATCTAGCCTAGGGTTTGCTTTCGGAGGAATTCTCAGGTCAAGGTTAAGGTGCTCGGAGGGAGGCTTCGGCCTGTGGTTGGGTGACGAGGGTATCGTCAATGGTAAAACGAGCACACCATCTTCTGTATTCTAACAATAACTTGGCTAAAAGGCGGCTAATCATAATGGTCCTATAATTAGAGGGATTGTTTTTATCCCCACTTTTTAAAAATAGGTACAATGAGGCATTGAGTCCAGGGTTTAGGGAAGTTCTGGTTGACTGCTAAATTGAAGAGCTTGTGGATGTGAAGGATGAGGATAGGCCATCCAATTTTTAAAATTTATGCTTGGTAGCCTTCGATGTTCTTAGATTTCCCTTTTGTGAGATGTTTAAACCAAAACTCTTCTACAAAAATAAAATTTCCTCTATAGAAAGGGTTTGAATGTTGTCCACGATATTAGGGATTTGTAACACTTTTTAAGGTAGGAATTTCAGTCCCTCAAAGGAATCATATTGTTTTCTTTAGTTTTACAAGCCAAAATTTGCCTTTAGAATTTCTTAGGATCTAGTTTAGAAAGGTGCACAAGCTTCTCTTACTTTCTATTTATGTACTTTTTTCCCTTTTAATTGGGGCTTTCTACCTATTTATCTTGTTGAATTTTAAAGACTCATTACAAGCATCCCTAATGGTTTTTCTAGCTATCTCACACTCTTTATCATGTATCAAAGATTGGTTGTTCTATTTTCCTTTTTACATGACACCTCGGTAGACAACTTGTTAATGGAAGTAGAAAGGGTTGTCGTAAAAATATGATAGAGGTCTTCAATATTGTCCTTATTTGATAGGACAATATGTTTTCCTATTTTTAGTTGTTTTATTTAATGTTTTTTTAATCTGCTATATATATATATATTTCCCCCCAAAAACTTTTTTTCTAGTTTCATTTTTTTCCTTTATTTTTTTTTTAAATTATTATTTTTTTTCGAGTTTTTTTCCCTTTTTGTGATTTTGTTTGCAACAATATTGGTTTTTTAGGACATGGTTAAAAAAAATATGCAATTTTAAGTCTTAAACACAAAAAGGGTGCTACTGGTAGCATCATGTTTTGATTCGAGGGTTGATTTTGATGTTTTGCTTCACAACGGTATGAATTGTCGAGGCCACAGTTTAAAACAAGTTGTAGTTTTAACCCTGAAAAAAGGGAGAGAGTGAATCCATGTAGTTGGGTAACACTTTTTGGCAAACAAGAGCATGAAGAAAGTGTTTTTCATACCCTTGATCAAGCTATTAAGACCTTTATCGAACACTTAAATAAGCCCTTAATCGAGGGTTCTTGATGGACATGGAAAACCCACAATTGAGGTGTTAGATTGGGTTATATAAACTCTTGATTGAGCTCTATGAGGTCCCTTTTTAATTAGTCGTGAAAGACTTTAGTGTGATCGAGGTATTTTAAAAGTCCTTGTTAAGCTTTCGAACGAGCTTTATAAAAACCCTCATTTGAGACAAATTGCTTGATTGAGGGTTTAAAATATTGAAATCTAGCCCCCTTGTTGCATGATTTTCTATAGTTGCAACTTCCAAGGCGTAAATCCCCTTAATATCTTTCATCTTAGGTGGTGTAGTTGATTCCATTGGGTTTATCAATGAATCCTCTATCCAATGACATATCATTTTCATAGTTTCAATTTCATATTATATTTTCCATTTATTTTCTTTTAAAGCTTATACTTCAATTTTTTTTCCACAATTCCAAAGGTGATTGAGGAAAAATCAATAGCATAAAAACTACACAACCAAAAAATTATAATAAAAATGTGTGATGCCCATGGGTATTTTCTCTTCAAAAGGATATTTTTTGTTTTTCAATTTATGTAAACTATAGGAAAAAAGTTGCCAGGAACAAAAAAGTGTATAAAATGTGATTTAGATATTAATTGGTTGGATCTAAAAAATAATAAAAAATATATTTTTCCAAAAAAATAAAAAAGGTGGGATCTACTACATTATGTGTAGATCATGCCCGTATATTTTGTTTTTGAAAATTCTACATTGAACATTGAATTAGTTGATAGGAACATAACTCACTCGTTAACTTTTCTATAAATTTGCAAGAGAAAATATTTAATTAAATGCAAATTTGACACATTAAATGACATTAATATTTTTTGAAAAAAATAACTTTAGAAGAACAACACAATTCCCTACAGATTATTTTTAATTGCACGTCAAGATTCACAAAGCTTATATGAGTTTTGAGGGATTAAATTTAAAAAAATATGTAAAATGTCAAATTTTCATTGCCACATTTCCCTAAAAAGTGTTACCCATCTTCATGGATTCACCCAAGATCTAGTAGCACCACTTGTTGATTTGAAGTTCGATTTTAGGGTTTTTGTTTGCAACAATACTAGTTTTCAAGGCTCCGGTTTCAATCAAATTGTAATTTTAATCACGAAAAAAGAGAGGTGATTATGGGAGGCTCACCAATTGATTTGAGGGTCGATTTTAAGGTTTTTAAGTTGTTTGCCGGATAATCCACAGTTGGTGTCATTTTTGTCATCGACGTTTCGAATCCGAATCGGGATTCATCATTGGGACTAATCGTCAATTGATAGCTTGCTAATCTCAGTCAATTAATAGTTACTATGCAAGATGTTTTTAAGATTTAACCTAGGTCGGCTGTCTAAAAACTTAATCTACAGAGTTTTAAACAAAAATTAAAAATTAAACTAAATAATAATATATCATAAATTATTACTATGTTTGTAAAAGTATTAATAGTGTTTTTTAATTATATATATGTATAAATATAAGTTTTAGTATTTTTAATTAATTGAATTATATTTATAAATATAAATTAAACTTTTAATTAATTGAATTGTAATTAAATTTAATGTAAGAAGGGAGCTTTAGTTATGGTTGTTTTAGGGTTAGAGTTTTAATAGTGTTTTATAATTATATATATAATATAAGTCTTGGTACTTTTACTTAATTGGATTGTATTTATAGTTAATTGGAGCTTTAGTTAGGTTTGGTTGTTTTAGGGTTATTATTACTTATTATTACTTTTTAATTTGTGTTTAAATTTAATGTATAAAGTTTAGTGAACTAGTTACTAGATTATGGAAAGGAAGCTTTCAATTAGAGTTTAGGTTTAGTTTTTAGTTGATTAGAATATATCTAGGGTAGTGTTAAATAGTGTATTTAGTATGATTAGGTCTAAGTATTGAAGGTTTTTGTAAAAGTAATCTTAAGTGTTTAGGATACTAAGTAGTAGGGTTTAATTTGCAAGTGATTAGGATGTAACATAGTAGGAATATATATATATATATATATATATATATATATGAGAGTGTTAATATATAAAGTGTCATAAGATAAGGGTATAAGCAACATAAAGATATATATAGTAGTAAGTGTCTATAAAAGTAGGTAATGCAGGCTTAGTTAGACTCCTAAGTCTAAGAACTGACACAAAGGAAGACCTAAATAAGGAAGGAAGGAAATGTTTTAGGGTTAGAGTTAGATAGTTTTTTATTTAAAAGTACTTTTAATTTATGTTTATATTTAATGTAAAAAGTTTGGTGAACTAATTACTAGATTAAGGAAAGGAAGCTTTTAGTTATGGTTTAGGTTTTATTGGAATAGATCTAGGGAACCAAAGGATTGTTTTTAGTATTTTCTAGATTGTGTTTTTAGTATGATATTCAATATTACCAGGTCTAAGTATTGAAGGTTTTTGTATATATATAGATAATCTTAATAGGTTTAAGATACTAAGTAGTAGGGGTTAGTTTGTGTTGTAAGTGATTAGGATGTAACATAGTAGGAATACTGGGGTTTTGATATATATTGTCATAAGATTAGGTTATATGTGACTTAATTATTGAAATATATAGTAGTAGGTGTCTATAGTTATAATTTATAAAGTAGGTAATACAGGTTAGTTAGACCCATAAGTCTATGTAGTGATGCAAAGGAAAACCTAAATAAGCAAGGAAAGAAGAAGGGAGGTGTCATACCTGATTTGATCTGTGAGGGTCTCTAAGTTGGTTAATTAATGGGTGCCAAAACCTGCTCACCTCCAGGCCACCGTCTCTGTTCATCTTGTTGGGGTGCGTGATTATTTCGAGGGCTTCTCTTAAGTGTCTCATGTAGTAATGATCTGTTGGCATGTTTTACAGGCAACACATGCTTGTCATTGATGGCAAGTACAACAACGATGATGGCTTGAGTACAGGTATAATGTGCCAGGCGAGCACTAGAAGTATTTTGGGAAGACGCAGCAGAGCAAGATTGTGAAGACCAGAAGAGATAGTGCAAAGGTGCACGCAGAGTGCAAAGTATGCATGTTTGTCGTTGATGGCAAAGATCACGACCAACAACACAACGATGATCACATGGCAAGATCAATAGCTAAATTCCATTTAGGGTATCAGAAACAAAGACTTCATTTCAGAGTTCTGGATACCGGGAGTTGGAGGAGTCAAGAATTGAGACTCTTCATCACAGGAGTCCCGAAGTGTCGAGATGCGAAACGCCAAAAATATCGAAATAGGCACATCAACCAGAGTTTCGGATACCGAGAGTTGGAGGAGTCAAGAGTCGAGACTTTTCATCACAGGAGTCCCGAAGTGCCAAAATGCAAAAAGCCGAAAATCCCGAAACATGCACATCAACTAGAGTTTCGGATACTGGGAGTTGGAGGAGTCAAGAGTTGAGACTCTTCATCATAGGAGTCCCAAAGTGCCAAAATGCGAAACACTGAAAAATCTTGAAACAGGCACATCGATCGGAGTTTCAGATACCAGGAGTTGGAGGAGTCAAGAGTCGAGACTCTTCATCATAGGAGTCCCAAAGTGCTGAAATGCAAAATTGCGAAAGCGCTGTATGGATAAGCACTTGGTCACCGACGGTGGTCACATCGTCGAAGAGCTATAGAGAAGATCTCGAAGAGACAAGCTCCATTTCGGAGGTTGGGACATGGAGAGTTGAGACGACTCATCACAGAATCCCTGAAACACAAAATGTGAAATACGTGTTCAAAATTGGACCCTGGTCATAACCTATGGTCACATCGACGAAGGCTCAAGGGAGGAGGTAGAACGAATCTAATCTCCATTTCGGAGATTGTGACTTGGAGAGACGAGATGCTTCACCACAAGGATGTCGAAATGATGAATTGAGAAATGGAGAAATAAGCACGAGACCCATCATTTATGATCTAACGGTGCAGGTTATTCGGGAATATGATCGAAGGGATACTGTTGCTCTTCTCAGTTAATCGATCAGTGGTGATTCAGTTGCTGATGTGGTTTTTGGAGGTTCACAGTGTAACTACTAGAAACAAATGATTGTTTATACTAGAGGACTCGAAGAGACTTCAGGGTGATCGCCAGAGAAGATGAAGAGTCTCAAGGAATCTGCTAGTGGAATGAAGACTGTTCATAGAGGTGATTGACATATGGATAAGCATTGTAGCCTGTAACTGCAATAGAGAGGATGAGCTTGACTGTGACAGAGAAGACGAAGAGTCTCGACTGCTAGACAGGCTAAGGAATCTCAGCATAACACCCAGTGATGATGGACACATGGGTTTAACAGCCAGAGAAGCTGAAGAGTTGCAATGATGATCAGGCAGAGCACTCGACATGAAGAGCATGCATAAGCATTTCACATATGGGATGAACAAGGTGCACAAATATTATAAGAATGTAGAGCAAAGAAGAGATGGGTGCTGCTGTAGAGAGGCATCACACATGGGGAAATGGATGCTGTGGATAGGAGCTGAAATACACAAGAAGAGGCGTAATTCAGGGAATCAAAATAAGACGCAGAGCATAAAGCACAACAGAAGTAAATAACCAAGATGCATAGTTGAGACAGTAAAAGAAGGCTGAGGTGCAATTGTAGAGAAGAGAAGAAGATCAAAAAGTGCAAGAAGATGCAGGCAAAGAGACACTGATATAGGAGAGAAGAGTAGTGTAGCAGAACAGTGATGAGACTGGTAAGCCATTGATGAACACTATATCACTGTAATAAGTTTCACTAGCATAGATTTATATTTCAAGGTGGTAGGGAGGTGCTAGGGAGGACTGTTTTCCTTAGAGGTTCAAGTGGGTGCTTGAACACAGGGAGTTGTAGCTTCCATCTGGTTGCAGCCAGAGAAACCAGGGTGGCAGGGTGGTGCAAGGGAGAACTGTTGTTCTCTGTTATACAGGTTGGTGCCTGTGTGACTGGAAGTTGGTGCTGGAACACTTAGGGAGTTGTTACTTCCTTCTAGTGGGAGCTAGAGAAACCAGGGAGTTGGTGCTTTCTTCTAGTGAGTGCTAGAGAAGCCAGGGAGTTGGTGCTCCCTTCTAGTAGGTGCTAGAGAAAACAGAGAGTTGGTGCTCTCAGCAAGTTGTATCTTGCAAAACAGAGGTTGTAGCCTCATTATGAGTTGGTGCTCATAAGTATGATAATGTACAGAATGTAAAGATTACTTATCATATAAAGAAGAAGAGGTTTTTACCCTTTATGGGTTTCCTCAGGAAATATCTCTCTCTGTATATTTCATATGTGTGAATGATGTTGAATGTTCTATTGCTTACTTCCCTGCATTATTGTGATTGTCATTCAGTGCTCTGCAAAGAGTTTAAAATAAGCATAATTGTTTAAGCTCGGTAACAACTGATTCACCCCCCCCCCGTCTCAGTTGTGCAACAATTGGTATCAGAGCTGGCCCCTTTTTATCTAAAGGTATATCCTAGAGCTTAAACATGTCAAGCCATGAAGGAAATTCAACCAATAAGTCTCCTCTGTTCAATGGAACAAACTTTGCCTTCTGGAAATTTAGAATGAGAACCTACATAATGGCTTTAGGTCTAGATGTCTGGGATGTGGTAGATACTAGTTATGTAAAGCCAGTTGTACTAGATAATAAGGATGACAAGCTAGAATTTAGCTTCAACGCTAAGGCTATGAATGCTATCTTGAGTGGGCTTGTAGAAGCAGAATTTGTAAAAGTTATGCACCTAGGAACTGCCAAAGAAACGTGGGACAAAATCATTAGCAGTTATGAAGGTAATGAGAAGGTAAAGGACGCCAAGCTTCAAACCTACAGAGTATAGTTTGAACAGCTGAAGATGAAAGAAGATTAAACTGTTGGAAAATACTTTTTGAGAGTTGAAGAACTGGTAAATGCAATGAAAGCACTTGGTGAAAAAATTGAGGAACCTTCTTTAGTTCAGAAAATCTTGAGATCTCTACCAGATAGGTTCAACCCAAAGGTCTCTGCTATAGAAGAACTTAATGATCTAAAAACCTTGGAGTTTGATCAACTTCTAGGAACATTGTTTGCATATGAAATGAGAATAGTTAAAGATAAACCCACCTCTAGAGAAGCATCATTTAAGGCAGACAAGAATGGATTTTGAGCATGATGAAATTGAAGCAAAATTTGTGAAGAGACTGAAGAAGGGATCAGGAAAATGAAAAGGTAAACTGCCTTTCAAATGTTTCCACTGTGGTAAGATAGGTCATTTTGCAAATAAATGTCCTCACAAAAGAAATGATCAGACATGTGATGGTGAGGAGAAGCACAAACACAGAAATTTCTTTAAAGAGAATAATTTTAAGAAGACAAGTCTTTGTGTAAACAATGATGACGATTCTTCAGATGATGAAGACAATGACTACTCTATTGAAGATAAACTAAATGACTTCATACTTATGGCCAAATAGGACTATGATAATAAAAGCATAGGAAGTGAGGCTAATGAAGAAGAAGCTGTGGTTGATATGGAAGGAGAACTGATCAGTGCACTGGAAGAGATTGACAAACTCAGAATTAAGAATAGAAAGAAAAAACAATTGTTGATACAGTTCGAGAAAGATAGTAAACAACCTAATGAAGACTTTGCCCTGCTAAAAGTGGAATTAGAAGAGGCAAAGAAAATTGAGGACGTTCTGAAACAACAGTGATCAAGAAAGAAGGCAAGATGTAATTCTCTAGAATAATAAGTAGTGAAAACTAGGAAAGAGTTGGAGAGGTTTCAAGCCTTGTATCATCAAAATCTGTCAAGTATCAAAGCCTCAGAAGGATTAGCCACCATTCTGAATCAACAAAGGAATCCAAAGCTGAAAACTGGTTTGGGTTATGAAGAGGGATCAAGTAGTGGTCAGCCAAGAAACAAAGAACCTATCAAGTTTGTCAAATTCTGAACCATTGATAATAGTCACTCTGCAGAAACAAAGAAAGAAAATTAGCCACCAAGAAGGAATGAAAGAAAAAGCACCAGAACCGATCTGTAGATCAGAGAAATTATCGGCATGAAAGAAATCGACCTCCTCAAAGAAGGCATACTTTTTCCAGGTACCAACGTTTTTTCTATGGATATTATTTCTTTTGTTCTAGCTTCGGTCATAAAGCTGTAAACTGTTCTTTAAAATTAAATTATGAGCAATCAAGACATTCAAGGTATAGATATCTTCCACAACAAATAATGAGACAGCCAAGTAACAAACCACCACAGACTGTAAATCACTTGATGGATGGGAAAAAGACACAGGTTAAGCATAACAATCGTTATGATCCTTTATTTGACGAACTAGAATGTTACATCTATCATAACTATGGACATAAATTTGTTGACTGTTGCTTAAGGAACTATGAACCAGATTTGAATTCCCCTGCTGAAAATGTCAAGGTTTGGAAGAAGAAAGAAAGTGACAAGTGTGGATTAGTGTTTTTAGATCAAATACAAACGAACCCTTGGTATATAGACAATGGATGCTCCAAACATATGATAGGAGACAAAGGTAAGCTTCTATCTCTAAGTGAAAGAAAATCAGGAAACTTAACCTTTGGAAATGATGATCCAGGTAAAATAAAGGGTAAAGGGATGGTGAGTTTAAGTAATGGAAAAGGAAAAGCCCAAGATGTTCTTCTTGTAGATGGGCTGAAACATAATCTGCTCAGTGTAAGTCAAATGTGTGACAGAGGATGTGAAGTGATGTTCACATCCAAGGACTGCAAGATAAAGTCTGTAAACTTAGGACAAGTGGTGGCCAAAGGCATAAGGAAAAAAAAAATGTATATGTGCTGAAAGAAAACAGAGAAGAGTGTCATCTAAGAAAACATGATGAAATATGGTTATGGCATAGGAGACTTGGACATATAAACTTTGACCACTTAATCAACCTCAAAAATATTGAGGCAGTAAAAGATCTTCTGAGAATATCAAAGCCCCAAGATTCTATGTGTAAACCCTACCAAGTAGGAAAGCTAACCAGCACACAGTTTAAGTCCAAGAGCTCTACTTCAACAGAGAAACCACTCCAACTAGTTCATATGGATTTATGTGGACCATCAAGACAGGAAGGCATAGGGAAAGAAAACTACTTCATGCTGATTATTGATGATTACTCCAGAATTACTTGGGTTGTCTTTCTCAAGGAAAAAGATGAAGCATTTGAGAAGTTTAAAAATTTAAGGCTTTAACTGAGAATCAAACATGCAAGAGGTTAAAGGCAATAAGATCAGACAAAGGAGGAGAATTATGTCAAGTGATTTCAAGGAATTCTGTGACAAGCATGGGATCAAGAGAGAATACACAATCCCAAGAACTCCACAACAAAATGGAGTAGTTGAGAGGCAAAACAGAACAGTGCAGCAAATGACCAGGTCAATGATGAATGAGAAGAACATTGGTCAAACCTACTTGGTAGAAGCAATACACACATCAGTCCATGTTATTAACAAAGCCCACCTCAGACCACAAAGCGACAAGACTCCTTATGAACTGTGGTATGGGAGACCTGCTTCAATCAAACACTTCAAAGTCTTTGGGAGTAAATTTTACATAAAGAATAATGATGAGAACCTTGGCAAATATGATGACAGGGCTGATAAAGGTATCTTCTTAGGGTATGCTACAAACAATAAATGATACAGATGCTATAATAAGAGGCTGCATAAATTGGTTGATTGTATTGACGTAAAAGTTGATGAAGGAATCCCAACAAGAGAGGTGTACAATAATGTGTCTTCTACATAGGAAACAGATGAAACTGAAGATGAACAGGTCCAAGAATATGATAACAAAGACCTTGAATCAGATGAAGACATAGATACTCAGACAGACTCAAATCAACAGACATCTTCAAATTCCTCCTTCCAGAATCACTCAAAAGAATCATCCTGCAAGTCAGATAATTGGTGAAAAAGACAAATGTGTACAAACCAGGAGAAAGATAATTAAAAACACCGAACAATCACATATAGCTTTCATATCCATGCTAGAACCCAAGAATTTTAATGAAGCTAAGAAATATGACCATTGGGTTAAAGCAATGAATGATGAACTTGATCAGATTGAGAAAAACAATACATGGGAGATGGTTCATAGACCTGAAGGTAAAAATATCATTGGTTCCAAATGGATCTTTAAGAATAAGTTGAATGAGCAGGGACAAGTTTTTAGGAACAAAGAAAGATTGGTCTGTAAAGGCTATTCTCAAATAGAAGGACTGGATTTTGATGAAACATTTGCACCCGTAGCAAGATTAGAAGCTATCAGAATATTTCTTGCCTATGCTTGTCATAAAAGGTTTAAAGTCTATCAAATGGATGCCAAGTCAGCTTTTCTAAATGGAGATTTAAATGAAGAAGTCTATATGGAACAACCAGAGGGTTTCGAATTGTCTGATAACCTTGACTTAGTATGCAAGCTGAAGAAAGCTTTATATGGGTTAAAACAAGCCCATATATCCATTGCCTTTTTGATGTCTCTATCTCTATACCCAATGTTCCATTATCCACGAATCCTATTATCCTTCCTATCCATTGCCTTTTTGATGTCTCTATCTCTATACCCAATGTTCTTAAAGACCTTAGTTAAGTGGTATATTTGTTCCTTAAGATGTTGTTTGTCAGAAATTCTTGCTGCCCTTATTTCCATGGTGTTGAGAACCCCCATCTTCTGAGAGGGATGGTGGTGGGAATCCCCATGAAGGTAACTACCTGTGTGAGTTTTCTTCCTGAAGACCCCGTGTCCCATTGTACCATTATGTTTTATAGTCATAAGAACGTCTAGGAAGGGTATGCTATTGTTTTCTTCTAGTTCCATGGTGAATTTTGTGTTCTCTGAAATACCATTGAGGTGTTCAAAGAATCTGTCTAGTTCTTCTTTGCCATGAGGCCATTTGATGTTGGTATCATCAACATACCTTTTCCATCTAGATGGTTTAAGGGGATATGTTTCAAGGGAATTTTTCTCGAACTTCTCCATGTAGAGGTTGGCTACGATTGGGGATAAAGGGGATCCCATGGCTACTCCGCTTGTTTGTTCAAAAAACTCTCCTTGGAAACCGAAGAAGGTTGATTTTAGACAAACTTCAGCTAGTTTGGCTATTTGAGGGCCTGCAACCTCATTAATAACTTGAATGGCCTCATTTAACGGGATCTTTGTAAAAAGTGAAACCTCATCAAAGCTGATGAGGATATCCTTTGATTCAATTTTCTCCTCTTTTATGAGTTCCACGAAGTCTCTTGAATCTTTTATGTATGAGTCTGTCTTGCCAACCAAAGGTCCTAGGATCCTTGCTACGTACTTGGCTAGTTCATAGGTTGGGGAACCGATTTTGTTGAGAATTGGTTTCAGAGGAACTCCTTCCTTGTGGATTTTAAGGAGTCCATATATTCTAGGAGTGATTAGGCAGCTTGGAGTTAGTCGTTTCTTCATTCTTTCATGTAGGTTATAAGCTTTTATGGCTTTCTTGACTTCCTTGATAACCTTGGATATTGGGTTGTTGTTTAACTTTTTATAGCTGCTAGTCGTGGTGAGATGCTCTATCATTTTGGTGTTGTAATCTATTCTGTTCATGACTACTGTAGCTCCACCCTTATCAACTTTTAAAATCATAATGTTTTCGTTGTTTCTGAGGTTCTTGATGCCTCGTGCTCCATTTTGCTGATGTTACTTTTCGATGGTTTAGCTTTCTTGAGGACTAGGGCGCAGTCTTGTCTAATAGAGTTCTTGTCTTCTTCACTGAGGTTTTTGATGCTGTCTTGTATGCTGCAAATTATGTTTTCTATGGGGACAGTTATCGGAGCAATGGAAAAGCCCAATCATTTTTTCAATATGTTTACTTCTTCATTTTTAAGAACATGGTTGGATAGGTTAATTACTTTTTTGTTTGTTGTAGCGTATCCTTTGTTTGCTATAGCATTTTTTCCCTCATACCTCCCTCCGTTTGCTATAGAATCCTCTCCGTTCACTGTAGTGTCCCCTCCATTCACTGTAGCATCCTCTCCATTCGCTGTAGCATCCTCTCCATTCACTGTAGTATCCTCTCCATTCACTGTGTCCCTTTTTTCCTTGAGTTTTTTTTTCAGTTTATTTTCTTGGCGTTGACTGGCCTTACGTCCCTCTCCTTCAGCTTTTAGTGCAGCGCTAGCATCTAACACTATCCAGAGGTCCTGTCTAACCTCACACGCGAGATGAAGGTGAAATCAAAATTCTGTTTTTGATAGCCAATCTAATGACAGACGCGTTCTCCTAATTTCTCCCCAGACTGGGGCACGACTCAACTGTTCGAAGTCTCTATATTTCCATCTACTGCACATTTGGTGATTAATGACGACAAATTTTGGGACTAAAACGTAATTAAAAAACACTATCAATAAAAGTTGAAAGCCCACCCAATCAACAAAAGTTGAAAGCCCACCCAAATAAAAATATGACTTCCCACTTAAAGTGTCTCATCTTATTGAGACCTGAGTTATGTTTATTGTACTTTGATTATCGTTATTTATGACACTAAGTAATATACATAACTTTTAGTTTAATTAAAGGCTCAAATGGCAATGTTGATTTTAGAGAGCCCTTGCGATGTTTAAGAGTGGAACTTTCCAATAGTTTATTGTAGGTGCTTATCGGAATTTTTAAAATAAATTTTATATAAAATATATTATTATATATATTTGAACAAAATATATATAATTATTATTAAAAAAATTATGTTAACAAAATACAAAATTTAAATAATTTTTTTTTTGTTAGATAAATTGATGATATTATATATATGATGATGATGGTTAATGTTTACTTAGACTAAAATTGGTCCATTGGACCTTAAGAAAAGTAAGAGATTATTTGGATTTCTTTAAAATGTTATTTTGATGCTTGAAAAACATCAAGAGAAATGTTCCTCCAGATGGGGTGTTACATGTCCAAGTGATTTAATGAAGGTGGTTGGGAGGGTTGAGGCCTTTGGTCTCCATGTTCAACACACCATGGTCATCACCTTTTGCTTCTTAATGCTCGTCCCTCGACATTCCTCATGCATTCACTCCAGTGTGTACGTCCTCCCACTGGTTCTGTGTGTTAATCATATTGCGAACTTAATGGAATTGGACGTTATGCCTGGTTGTTCAAGCCACGACATATGTGAGTCTAGTATTTGGGTTATGTGTTGGGCGCTTTCTCTTATGGATCTCCACGGTTCAAATGGATTCATTACCTCCTCTCTTAATCCCGGTATCTACAACCTCCATATTGGCACTCTCTTTTGGCTTTCTATGCATTGTTATCAACATCACTTCTTGCACCTCCCCCTCCTAGTTATGCCACGTCTACTCGGGCATTCAAAGCGTGGACCAATCTGGTATCTCACTCATAGTATAATGGCACATAGAACCAATGCTGGGAGCCCAAATTTTCCTAGTCCTCAGGATTCCTCCTCTTCCTTGTATTCCTATGCTCTGCGCAGTCTAGGACCTTTGTCTTCCCCCTAGTCTTGTCCTATGGATTGGATTGATAGTTAGAGAATCTTGTTGGGTTTTTCTCCGAGTTCAATTTCAAATGCACCGTCCTCTTCTAGACCCTCTGTCTTCCCCTCCTCTCCTAGGGTGGTGTCTCCTCCTATGTTCCAACAACACAACTACAATACATGTGGATATTATTCGCGCCTCTTAGCTTCCATGGAAACTCTCAAAACCTGGTCTTTGATGTGTTACGAGATGTGTAAGACCTACGGTTCAGGATTGAGATTGTGGATCATCGAGGAGAGCGGTTGGAGCCCTTGCTAACCACTCTGCTCAGTCATGGGTCTAGCCTAGACGCAACCCTTCATATTCTAGTCCTAGAGCATGCAGAAGGGGTTTATGCACCAACGACATGAGCTATGGATTCAAATTCTCACTTACAAGAAACAGAGAATGGGCCTCCTCTAGGCTCGTAACTTTTCTTCCAGTCTCAGGTTCTGGATTTTTATAGTATTTTGTTTGTATCTTTTCATATTTGGGCCTTGCGTGGCACTAAGTCACATAGTCAGCTAAAATTTGATAATCCTAGGATTTATTTTGATCATAGTTTATTCTGCTGCAATGACTGAATTGATTTCCCTTATGGGAAATTCAGACTAGTAACCATCATGCCATGACTGTCATAATTGTATATTTTGGCTCTGAAAGGTAATTTATAGAAAACTAACTTACAAAAAAAAAACATTAAGAGAAGCTTTCCAAGAAAGGATTCAATGTGTATCAAATTTATATTTATTGTTATCCATTTGGTCCCTATCCTTAATAATAGCTTTTTGGTTCCTAATTGTTATCCATTTTCCTTCCTTTCTGGCTTCCTTTACCTTTTGAACCTCCTTCCTTAATTTAGCTTGATCTTCTTGAATGAGGTCTTCATTTATAAATATTCCAAATCCTTTTAAGCTTGGAGTTTTTGGGCATTAGAGCTTACCATAACCTGAGTCTACCTATATTTATGCTCAATTATTTTGCCCAACCTTTTTGCTTTTATAACTGGCAAGTTGTTTCAATTTGTGATTTATTTTTTAATTCCTCCTTGACTATTGCTAGTGCATCCTCATATTTCTAATCTTTTATACCAAAAGTTATGAGGTTCAAAGCTTTTTTGTTATGCTCATGGTCTAACTCTATGAACTTATTCATTTCCTCTTTGATAGGTTTGATATCCAGTTCATGTTCCACACTATTTATGACCAACTTGTTAATTATATTTTCTTCTAACTCTTTAATCTTGTCCCTAACATTACTATTTTCTTCGACCTCTTCTTCCTACCTTGATTGTTTTTGTTCTTGGTTGCTATTTTCTATTTCTTTTAATCTAGTCTCTATTTTTTGTAGCTGAGTCTCAAACCCTAATAGTTTATTGTCTATCTGTCTCTGAATATTATCTTCTAGGGATATAAATTTATTATCAAGCATTGCTTCTAACTCACTTTGAAGCATTGATACTAACTCACCTTGAAGTTTGGCTTCTCTCTCTTCTCTACGTTTTTCTATTGATTCTATATATTCATGCAGACTATCTAGGATTACTTTGTTAGACCTTCCTCTGTTAGATTTAGGTATCAATGGTATATTACTCATATTGAAAAGAGAAATAAATAAATATGAAACTTGTGCACCTATTCACGGTCGAGTTTGAATAGTCATGAACATGGTTTAGTTACCGCAAAAACTATTTACTGTAGACTAGATTCATCATAGACCTACATTTAGTTACTACATACTAGATTCACCATAGACCTGCAATATATATATATATATATATA
>JASDQU010738829.1:106060-118313 GCA_032191745.1 Picea mariana
TTTTAAATAAAATTCAAAATTTTATTAAATAATTTTGATATCGAAACAAAGGAGTAAGTTATTAAATGGACATATATTATTAGAAATTTTTCTTTTGGAAGAATTTTTGAAAATTAAGTAAATCAAGGTAAAACTTAACTTGCTTGAAAAAAAAATAGAAAAAAAAAACGAAAGGAAGAAAGGAAAAAAGGAAAAAATGATTTACCAAAAATTACATATACATTAAAAAAAAAACATAAATATTTTTTAAATTTTAATATTATTTCCTTTTTTTTATAATTATTTAAATTTATTAATTAAAAAATTAAACAAATTGACATAGCAATTTGAAAAAGGTCTGAGCAATGACAGATCATAGAATAAAACATGAAGATTCCCCCCCCTAGAGCTGTATGAAACAATTAAAGGCATGTTGGATTGAAATAATTAATACATTAAAGGAGTTGTTAAATCAATTAAAAGAACCATCACAGAAAAAGACTTAGGCATACTCAAAGATTATTGGTTTGGATATTGTGGGCACCAATATTGAAGTTCCAGATCCAAGCTTAATATCAAATTCAATGATCATGAGCAGAGAGAAATTTCAAGAGCAATTAAAAAATTTGAAGAAATCATCGAGCAAAAAATTTGATAGTATGGTTGAGTATACTTATGATGACATTGATAATTGACTTGTTGAGTACACAAATAAAAATGAAGACATTGAGAATATATTGAAAATTTTTTCTATTGACCATAGAGAAATTGAGAGTGAATTATTAAATATCAAATTAAAGCAAGAAGTGACCATTGCCCCATTAAGGGAATATATTAAAGAATGGTTAAACAAGTCTATAACCAAGATTGTTGAATTTCCAGTGGAAGTGGTTACAACCGGTCACATAACCGCAACAGGTAAAGATATAAAAGGTGCATCAACATGCAAATGAAGGAGAGATATTCCATCACAATCCTCCTACTCATGCTCCACTCCATGTCCTTCTCTTAATCATATTTCTTGTAAATATTTTTATGGTCCACGTGAGCCCCAATTCCAGTCCATTAATGGAAAAACACCTTTAAATTACATACATGATCATTTTTTAGAAATTCCAGAGAACTAAGTCGGGATCATTTTTTATTGTATTTTATAACTCTAAGTTTTGAGTATCAGATATTTGAAGTTGATCTATCAAAATCTTCTTTGGAGATTAATAAGTAGTACTCTTTCAAAGTTCTCTTGTGCCATTGGACCATTTCTTTTTATTTGAATGTGATCAAAATTTTCATTAAACTATGATGGATGTGAGGATTTTATCATTTTCTATATTGTGTGGTGTTTGAGGTTCCTGGTTCACTTGTCAGGAATTCTCCATATATATATTATTTTTCAGTATTTTGAATTTTATTGACCCATAAAGAGTTGGATCCAATCATTTGACAATATCCCATATTATTTTTTATATAAAGTATTCAAAGAAAATCAGAATCCAAAGAGGAGTAAGGTTGTCGTTTTGGTCTTGACAGATTCAAATATCAACATTTTTGGCAACTCCACTGGGAAGAATTATAAAGATTGGTTTTAAACCAAAATTTTTCATGACTTTGCCTCAACCTGATCAACCCCAACTAGAAATTGGATTGGGAAACCAAAGAAGTATTCTGCATCAATTATATAATATTGCAATAACAACAACCCAAAGTCGAGAAGAATGAGCGAGATCTTGGCAGACTCTTGTTCAAGAAGAAGAATGAGAAATCCTCAGAAGACAAAGAAGAGATGAAAGACAAATTCGAAGAGCTCAAGCACAAAATAAAAACTAAATCTGGATGAATATAAAGGCCCATTGACCAAAAGTAGGAGTGAGTAGCTGCAAGTTGAAGAATGTCTGTTTGAAGAAAATAAGAGATATTCAAAAATGGGTGATAGGGAAGAAAGATGTGAAGAAAGAAACGAAGAAAGATGAGAAAAAAGATGCGAAGAAAGAAACGAAGGGAGATATAGAATCCCAAGGAGAAGGGTAAGAAACTCTCCTCTAAACCTATAGGGAGAACACCATGAGCTCCCTATTCTTCCAAAGGGGATATCAAATACATTCTCAAAGGATGGAGTGATTGATCCGAAAAGACATGTAGATTTATTCTTGGATGTTTGTGATTTCCATCTTATTGAAGATGATGATGTAATGTTAAGATTAATTCTCCAAACATTGGTCGATCAAGCTTATGAATGGTACACATCATTTCCTACTAGATCGATCGGGTCATTTAAAGATCTTGAAACAATATTTTTGAATGTGTTTTCTCCTCTAGTTGCTTACCATATTCTTCTCATAGACTTTGCTCAAACTTGTCTGAGAAAAAATGAAAGAATTCAAGATTTTAATTTGAGATTCAATAAAACATTGAACAAGATACCAAAAGAAAAAAGGCCAATTTCTCCGATAGTACTCAGTTTTTATAAGAATGCCATGCCTGCTAATGTCAAGTTTGCTATTAGAGCCTCTCAAATTGAAAACCTAGATGAAGCAATGGGAAAATCCACAGAGATGGAAGATATCATGTTTGAAACAAGAGATGACCCTGATATTATTCTTGGAAAAGTACAAAGACAAATGGATAATCTGGCCATTTCTGATCATGGGAAATCAAGCTCAAAGAAGAACGAGGATAAAAAAACACACCATCTCGGAAGTCAAGGAGTCAGAGGAGGTTTTTTCAAAGGGATCAAATGTAAAAATTGACCCTGTTGCAACACAAGAGACAAAGCAGAAAATGGAGATTGCACAAATGAACAGAACTATCAAACAAATGCAGAATGAAATAATTAGATTGAGAAGAAATGAAAATTTCATACCTGATTAAAGGATGCCAGTTCCATAAAAAAGAATAAATCATGCTCAAGAACAGAGGACAAGAATCGAGAATACCAATGATCAACACAGATAGAGAATCCCAAGGGAACCTAATCCCAATGTAGTAATACTTGAAGAAGCATCTGATGAACAAGTTATTGAGCAAGAGTCCGACTATATTCAAGAAGAAATTCTTGAATCTGTAGAGACGGATGGGAGCGATACATCCATGTACATATTTGAAGAAAATGAAGAAAATAATATCTTGCAAGACAATGTTGTCCAAACACGGGGACAATCAAATAAATCCAAACCAAAGTAAAATATAGAAAAAGAAAAAGAGAAGAATAAATCAAATGAGCAACAAATAATTGTAAATATTCCTTAGATAATGTATAATGTGGTTGATGATCTTAGTAAATTGAGAATCACTCTACCCTTCACGGAAGTGGTAAAAATTCCGCAACAAAGAGAAAATATTCTCAAACTTTTAGATGAGCCAAGCGAAAGAATGGAAGTTGTTATTGCAAATCCAAAGCAGAATCAGACTATATCAACAGTCAAGTTGAGAGGCAAAGTTCTGCCCTTTTATATTTTGATTGAAAATCATGATGTTGTGATTCACAATTGTTTGATAGATTCCAGAGTGACGAATAGTATCATGCCCCTAGCAGTAATGTAAGCACTTGACATGAGTTGTACCAAATATTATGAAATGAGTGAAAGTATTTATGCAATTGATTCCAGAAAGGTACCAGCCTATGGATAAATCAATGACTTCTATGTGTGGATTATTGTTGTTCACCATATTATCACTATTTTCACTATCATAGTGGTTGATCTCCCCCCAATGTATGGAGTAATCCTTGAAAGAGATTGGTCTTCAATGATCATTGGTTATATAATGAATGATGGTAGTTGCATGATGCTACCAAAAAAATATGGGACAATGTTGAAAGTCCCTTGTGAGCTCCAAAAACCATTTTCATTTAAAAATAAAGATAATGAAATGATGCAGGATTATATAGACGCAGGTATTGGAAATTATGCTATACTTGATTTGGAACAATCATAAAGCTTGAAAAAAGAAAATAATTCTTTTACTAGGTACTAGAGAATTTCATTTAATGGCGCATGCTCAAACTCATGGAGCGGGGTTGTAATTTTACTTAAAAGTCTTGATAAAGTTATATATCCACATGCTATCAGATTGGAATTTCCATGTACCAACAATGAAGTGGAGTATGAAGCACTGATTCAAGGGACGATTCTAGCATTGGAGATAAACATTGAACACTTGATTATAACCGATGACTCTGAATTGCTTATAAATCAATTCATTCAAAGATATAAGATCAAGAAAGAAAAACTCAAGTTGTATGTCAAACGAGTAAATGAGTTGATGGAGGCTTTCTGTTCATTTAATATATATTTTGTCCCTAAAGAGAAAAATCAAAAGGTGGATTCATTGGCACTAGTTGCTTCATTATCTAATCCAGAGGATATTCAGAGAAAAATTTCATTTCAAGTCAAAAGATTTTTCAGACCTTCGATGCTTGACAATCAAGAAGACCTTCAGGTATTTGAAAATAATGAAGAATTGAACGACTTCTTGGCCAATGAAAATGATTACGAGGATAATGACAATAGTTATGCCCATGTTCCAAAGGACTTTGTAAAATCAGAGTCTCTTTTTACAAGAGATGATCGAGAAAATAATCTCAAAGAAGAAGTATCAACTCGAAAGGTACAAGAAACAAAGAAAATAAATATTGGAACCGAGGAATCCCAAAAATATGTGAATATTGGGATTGATTGTACATAAGAGGATATTGACCAATATATGGCCTTATTCAAAGAATATTATGATGTATTTGCATGGAGTTATGATGATCTCAAGGCATATGACAAATCCATATTCCAACATATCATACGATTGATAGAAGGGGCAAATGATAAAGCCTTTTAAGAAGAAAATTAGAATGATGAATCCCAAATTGAAGCCATTGGTAAAAGTGGAGTTGGAGAAATTAAAAAATGTTGGAATTATATATCCCATTAGACATTCAGATTGGCTCTCAAATCCAGTAGTGGTGAGAAAAAATACTGGAGAAATTCAAAAGTGTGTTGATTTCAAAGATTTGAATACAACAAGCATCAAAGAAAACTATCCTTTGCCTAACATGGAATTCTTGCTTCAACAATTTACTGGATCAACTTGTATGACCATGTTAGATGATTTTTCAGGGTACAATCAAGTATTGGTGGTAGAGGAGGACAAGCCCAAGATTGCCTTTATAACACCATGGGAGACATATGCTTATGCTTACATGTCCTTTGGTTTAAAGAATGTTGGAGCTACTTTTCAAAGGGCCATGGATCATGCATTCAAATATTTGATAGGGAGATTTATGGTTGATTATCAAGATGATCTTACTGTCCATTCCAAGACAAGGGAATAACACATTCATCATTTGAGGCAATTTTTTGAAAAGTGTAGGCTATATGGGATCTCTATTAATCCGAGGAAATGTTTATTTGTTGTATCTGAAGGAAAGTTGTTGGGACATATAGTCACTAAAGAAGGAATTAACATCGATCTTGAAAGAATAAGAGCCATTAATGAATTCCTCCATCTTCAAAGAAAGGGGTGCAATCATTTTTTAGAAAGATAAATTTTGTGAGAAGATTCGTCCTTGATTATGCAAGCATTGTCAAGCCAATCAATTTATTGTTGAAAAAAGACCAGATATTTGAATGGACTTCAGATACTCAAAATGTGTTTAACAATATTAAATGAGAAATCACCACAACGCTTGTGCTTATTAATCCAGATTTTAAAAGAGATTTTATTTTATATTATTTTTCTACAAAAGGGACCATGGATTCAGTTCTTACACAAAGAAATTCTAAAGGGGAAGAATTTGTTGGATTACTGAGAGGGGGGGTAAATTAGTAATAGAGAAATATAATCCTTTTTAACCATATAATGCAAGTGTTATATCAATGTATAATTATCATCCAATAATTGCAGAGTAAATAAACAATGAACAAATGAGCAATCATACACATACACATTACACCAACGATTTTATGTGGAAACCCAAAGTGGGAAAAAATCACGGAATGCGTTTTCTTATATGTCTTCAAGAATTACATTCATTGGAAGCAACAGATTCCTTTGTTTTCTAGCTGCAACTTGAAGGGGGCTCCAACCCCCTAGTTTCTCAGGCTACAACCTTAGGGAAGCTCCAACTCCCCAATTCTCTAGATATAACCAAAAGGAGGCTGCAACTCCCTATGTTCTCCGACTACAACCAGAAGGTGGATACAACCACCTGTCCTTTCCCCATCCAACTGCCTTGACGTAGAAGTAGAATGATGGAACCACTGTCACACTATCACTGTGAGATATACTGCTGTAAACCTGTACCAATCAACATGTAATCAACCTATAACAACCTGTACTAATAACCTGTGCCAACATGTACGATACATCAACCTGTACCTCAACCTGTACCATAAACAAATGCATCAACAATGCACCAAAACTGTACAAATAACCTGTCACAATAACATGTTCAAACAACCTATCACAACAACCTGTCTCATCAATCTTATCAACCAAATCAGATCTACTCACCAAGATCAATCACCAAGACAACTCTCAAAGATGTGCATCAACCAAGCATAACACAACAACTCATAATCATCACCAAGATCAATATGTGCTTCTAATAATATACCAATACAAGTATGTGACATCATCCATAAACCATGTGTCAAAAATACTACTAACAAGTGCCTCCAACCATGTACCAAGTATGTACCAATCATGTATCAACTACTCATCAAATATGACTCATCAAGATGTACCAACATCGTCAATTATACACCTCATGTATGTGCCAACTCATCAACTACTTGTCTCAACCATGTACCCAACATGTACCTCAACCAAAAGCCCTCATCAATTTCATCATCCAAATCTAATTTGTAACTCTGTAATAGACCTAGTGTATATGATCACATACCTGCAAACCTTCCTTAACTTTAACAACAAGAGACTAGCATTTTCATCAAATTTTACTTTAGTCTCACATGACTAGTTTTGGATTAGTCAACAACCCTAACTTGAAATAATCATAACTATGTACCTGTAATGAATAAATCTNGTACCTCAACCAAAAGCCCTCATCAATTTCATCATCCAAATCTAATTTGTAACTCTGTAATAGACCTAGTGTATATGATCACATACCTGCAAACCTTCCTTAACTTTAACAACAAGAGACTAGCATTCTCATCAAATTTTACTTTAGTCTCACATGACTAGTTTTGGATTAGTC
The DNA here is from genome assembly GCA_032191745.1 of Picea mariana. Lineage (NCBI taxonomy): Eukaryota > Viridiplantae > Streptophyta > Pinopsida > Pinales > Pinaceae > Picea > Picea mariana. The sequence continues at coordinate 113,247 of JASDQU010738829.1, forward strand.
AACAACCCTAACTTGAAATAATCATAACTATGTACCTGTAATGAATAAATCTATGAAAATGGTACACAATGTTCTTCAGTTTCTTTTCTGCAATTCCTCCATATTTCACTACTTTGAACCTCTCAGAAAAGGAGTTATATAAAAAATGGCACACCTTATTGAATTCTGGCTTATTCTAGAGAACGAGCTTGTAGAGCATGCCTCACACATAATATTTGTTGTATGGATAAAAAAATTGTACTCATAATAATACAGACTATAATATAACCAATACATTTTTTCTTACTAAATTTGGATATGTTATGAAGAATTTATGACGTTTTTATCCGAAACACATGTTTTAGACTAGTTTCGGGACTAGCCACAAACCCTATTTTCCATGGAGTGTAACTCCAAAAATACAACGACCCACAAGCTGAAATTTGTATCACATATACTTGGATATGTTTCCTCAACGGACTCCCAATTTCATGTTCTGAATTATTCTATAAATTTTTTTATTACGAAAATGGCGAGATGACCTGTAAATAACATACTTTAGAAAGCATCATCAAAATAATTTATCCTCCCTTGAATTTACGCCTTCTTTACTTCACCTTTCTTATGAAATTTGACTTAGATATACTTTGGTTACCTCATTCACCTTTATATATTCAATATGCTCAAGTTTCATTAAAATGAGAGAGTGTTTCCTCTTATTTATACTTTCATGTAGATTCCTCAAGGGGTTACCTTTTAACCATCTTAACCCACTTTCCTTATTTTAGGGTTAACCCACTTCAAATTTCTCCATTAAATTTATTATTTAAATAATTTCTTTTGTATTCACTTTGAATTATAGTACACTCATCACTTCACTTTATTATTTAACTTCTAAAATATCTTAAACCACTTTGACTACTTTGACCTTTTGGGGCTTCTAGATGACTCATGAGGGTTCTCCAACTTCACATGGCCATAACTCTCTAACCGTGAGGAGTTATATGACGTTACACATACCAATGTAAATAACATGACATGTACTATCCATCTAAAATAATATTTCATGCAAATATATCAAAACTCATACCATTATCCATCAAACAAACTTGGCTCCATTACCCAAACCTGGGTTCTCCAACTTCTCATGGCCATAACTCTCTAACCGTGAGGATTTATGTGACGTTCCACATACCACCAGAAATGAAATGACATGCACTATCCATCTAGAATAGTCTTACCTTAAAATATATTAAAACTCATACCATTATACATGAAACAACCTTGGTTCCATTACCTAAACCTTTGTGCTACCAAAATTCGCTACCGGATTTTCTCCAAGGGTTGACATCAATCTACAATATCACTCTCCAATGGTTGACATCAATGAAAAACAACAATCCATACCAATTTTCCATCAACCTAAGCCAACTGTCTAACAATCTCCCCCTTTGGCATTGATGGCAACAACAACATTGATGGAAACACTTAGTCGTGATAACATTCATGCTTATACTCCTCATCAATGTTTCTATATCTCCCCCTTTACATCAATGAAAAAGGGTATCTCCCTTTGGGGATTCTCCCCTGAATAAAATCTCCTTGGGATGCTCCCCCTGTCTACATGCCTCTATGCTCTCTCTCCAAGCATTTCTATCCTACATCTAATAAATCTCTCCCCCTTTGTCATCAATGGGAAATGTATCTTTCCATTTGGGGCTGCTCCTCCTAATTGAACTATCCTTGGGGATACTCCCCCTGACTGAACTCTTCCTGAAACTGATCCCCCAACCTGAACCGTCCTCTTTATGGTGCTTCCTTGTGTAAATCTAAGACATATAAGATAAACATTCAAAATCATTCATTTTGGAGTAGAAATTACTTTGAGTCTCTGACGAAAATACTCAAAGGCTTCCCTTGGAAGTGGTTTTGTAAATATGTCTGCCACTTGTTTTTTTGTGCCCACATATTCAACTCTGATGTTATTCTCTATAGCCTGTTCCCATAGAAAGTGATACTTTATTGGAATGTGTTTCTTCTTGGAGTGCATCACTGGGTTCTTTGAGATACTGATGGCGCTTGTATTATCACAATAGATTGGAATGGGCTCATCATACTCAACTTGTATATCTAAGTAGAACACTGCTCCACTGGTGCTTCGTCGATCATCAATGCAACCTGCCCAATATACATCTGTGTAGGAAATAAGTGATAGATCCTTTCCTTTTGGATACCATAATCCAAACTCTTATGTTCCTTTGATATATTTGAAAATCCTCTTTATTGCTAAGACATGCGATTCCTTTGGTGCTGCTTGAAATCGCGCCACCTATCCAACTGCCTGCATTACATCTGGTCTGGATGTTGTCACATATATTAAGCTACCAATCATTTATCTATATTTCCTCTGGTCTATAGACTTTGAATCATCATCTTTGCTCAACTTGCAACTGGTTTGCAAAGGAGTGATAACTGGTTTGCAATATTTCATTCCGAACTTCTTTAACATTTCTTCGATATACTTAGTTTGAGAAATAAAAATTCCTTGGTTGCTTTGACATATCTAAAGACCCAGAAAGAAGGATAGTTCTTTAAGTAATGAAATTTCAAATTCATTCTGAATATCCTTTGCAAATTGCTGGCTTAACCTGTCATCGTTACTTCTAAGAATAATATCATCAACATAAACTTCAATTAATAAAATACCATCTTGAGTTACCTTGATGTAGAGGTTACTGTCTGCACTTCCTTTTCTGAGCATTAATCTGTTTTGAATGTGAACTGTTGTATGAACTGCACGTGTCCAAAAAATAATTGTCAATTTGGAATCCATTAGCATTTTTCGAGCCATTTTCTGTGTACTTATCATCCGTTATGATAATGTTCCTTTGTCTTTGAACCACTCTTTGAACCAATCTATGAATCGATGCTCTCGTCCACTGTCATATATATGTCCAAACCTGCTAAGTGTTCTTATGAATCCATCTCTATCCATACTGTCCAAGACTCTACTGCACAACTGCCCATAATGCTGATCCATTTATCACTATACTATCATGAGGTCTTCACTACTACAATTGATTAATTTATCAAACTGTACTTCTGCTAACTGACTGCTCTGGATCTGTCTACTCAAACTCTGCAAAATGCTCGAAGAATGGTTCTTTCTTATGTTACAACTATCACATAGACTCCCCATGTCTGATATTCATATTACCTCGGAGTCTCTATGACATATGGCTTAGAAAAATTCCTACTCTGATGTGTATTCATCATCATCTTCATTGGTAGATTCATCAACTCTCTGAGATCTGACTTATTTCTTTCTGTTTGTGGATTCATATTTCACTACAATTCCTGAAAGTACAATCTCTTGAACCTGTTCCTTATTTACATGTCCTTCTTTTATTTCAATTATTTTCCAACCCTTTTTGTATCTGACGTCTTTCTCTGTAGAATTTTCTTCATCTCATTTTATTGCCAATATTGCATCTTTAGGACCTGGTCTTTGTTCACCTGTTCTTTGTGTTTTCTTATCCATACTTTCCTATATCTGATATCAATGTTCTCTTTCATGGAAGTATTGATCATGCTCCTACAATCACTAGCTATGTGTCCATAGTTATGACATTTGTAGCATTCAATGTTACGTGGGGCCACATAGACACTTCTTGCTTGAAAATTTCTTTTATAATCCCTGCAATCTACAACCTTATGTCCAAAATTAGTACAATAAAAAAAATGACCATAAAAGAAATTTGCATACCTGGGAGTGAATGATCTTCTTTGTGGTGTAGTCCTTCTGAATTTCTTCCTTGATTGATCATAATCATGATTGAAGCTTCTTTGTGGCTTGAACATGGATGGTCTTCTTGAAGATGTATCTTCAATAGTTTTCTTAGATTCTGGTTGACCATGATTTCTTCGTTTGAGTACTTCTACATAACTCTTTCTATTTTCTTCATTCTTCTTTTCTAGCAACCTAAAGTACTTCTCTTCATTATCTATAATCGATGTGGATGTTTCTGTCTCTTCAATGTTCTTGTTGAGATTGATGATTTTACTGACAAATTCTTCTTCAATCTTCTCAACCTCTTCTTCTTTCTTCATTATCTGAGACTTCATGACTTCTTCTGTTCTTCTCGCTTCTTCAAGCTGAATTTTTAATGTGATTATTTCTTCTTCAAGTCCTTTCTCTTCTTGACCAAACTTTCCCTCAAGTTGGTTTAGATCGTTAGTTATTTCCTTAAGATGATCTGTCAATATCTCTCTCTCATTTCTGCTTCTTCCTTCTGTGCTACTATGTTGGCTTCCAAATACTGGTTTTGATATTCAAGATTTTCTTTGATCTTTCTGGCTTCTTCTAGCTGAGTTCTTAAGTTCTCGATGACCTACTGGGATTCTTAAAAAATATGAACAATTTCCTTTTGTTTCATCAATTCTTTCTTGAGTGACTTGTTTTCTTCTCTTAGTTGATCTAAAGCACTAATCATTTTTGCTTCATAATTGTCTTCCTTTTCAATTAGTTTTTCTGTCTCATTTCCTTCATGGCATTCTTTTTTAAGATGTCCACGTTTTTCACAATTAAATCAAAACAACATACCTCTGGTGATTATGTACTCTTAATCTTCTGAATCTGTTTGACATGGTGAACATATTTCTTCTTGATCTGTACCTACATCTTCTTTGGAATTTTTTGAATCTGCGATGGGTGAAGAATATATATCATGTAACTTATCCCAAAGTTCTTTGGATGATGAACATTTACTGACCTTTTCTCTTACCAGATTAGGTAATCCTTACAAGATGAAATCCATTGCTATTTTGTTATTCTTCTTCAATTCCTTCTTGGCTACAGTATTTTCCCTTTTTGAACTATCATATCCTGTAACAACTGATAGCCAAATATAATTCCCCTGTGCCTGTAAAAATACTTTCGTCCTTTTTCTCCACATCTCATAATTTAAACCATTATGACCATTAAACATTGGTACTCCATTCTCATAATAATCCATGATATGCTTCTAGTGGTTAAACAGTTTCCTGAAGGAACCTTCTCTAATACCAATTGTTGGATTACTGAGAGGG
>JASDQU010738829.1:129510-159787 GCA_032191745.1 Picea mariana
AGCCACTGTTCCTAATGATTGTAACCATTGGATTCCTAGTACAACATCTGCACCACCCATGGGTATAGCAATCATTGGACTATTCATTACATATTCCCCCATAGTAAGATTGATATTATTGCATTTTCCTGAGAAATTGATAGTTCCTCCATCTGCAATCATTACTTGAAACTCTAGCACTGGATATACAAAACAATTGAGAGCTTTGGCTAATTTATAGTGAATGAAATTACGAGTACTGCCAGAATCAATTAGAACTATTACCTTTTTCTTTTTGATGTATCCTTCGATCTTGAGGGTTTGAGGAGTGCTAATTCCAGCCAATGCATTACGCAATATCGTGGGAGTCAAATCTTCAGAAGAAATTGCTTCTACGTTTTCATCTTGAGATGGTTATTGTTCTTGTTCTTCTTCCTCTTCACAATATATGTAGAATAATTTCTTCTCACCACACGTATGTCCCTTACTGTACTTGTTGTCACAATTAAAGCATAAACCTTTTGCTTTTCTTTCCTCCAATTGTTGAGGTGTCAACCTTGTAGGTTGAGGTGTTTTAGAAGAAGGAGAATTGTTCTCTCTATAGATGTTAGGATTGGTCCTTCTAGTAGCCATAGCCATATTTTTACTTTAAACATTTCTTGCCACGTTACATGCATTCTCCAATGATTTGGGTTCCCAAAGGCGAACCTCATGTTGAATGTTATCCTTTAAATTTCTTATGAATACATCAATCAAGTGCTCATCTGGAATATCGATTACCTTTATATTCAATCTTTGGAAGTTCTCAATGTGCTCAGTAACTGAACTCTTTTGCTTGAGATTTATCAATTGGCTAAAGAAGGTGTTGCTCCTTGTATCCTCATAGTGTGCTATCATTTCTTCCGTGAAAATTGTCCAAGTGACGAGTGATTTGCGAGAACAAAGCCATCAATACCATACAAATTGATTAGGTTCTAAATATAAAGAATCAATTCATACCTTTTGTGTATGTGGCACATTATGGAGATCAAAGAATTGCTCAATCTGAAGTATCCATGTGATTGGGTCCTTGCCATCAAAATTCCTCATATAAATCTTAAGATTCACCTTCCTTGTGTCCTCATCATGAATTTCATGGGATGCATTTTCACTTTCAGGTGTCTTCTCTGTTACAAAATTTTTCAATACTTCCATGATCTCCCCTTTTAAACCCTCCATCATCTCTTGCAGTTCATCTTTTATTACTATCTTCTTTTGTAAATCATTTATGTTCCTACGCAGTTATTCACCTTCATCAAGAGTCCAAGTAGGATTGTCTGGAGGCTTATTTGGTGTAGAATTTCCCTTTTTGGGTGGCATGTTGGCCAAGTATCACTTTTGAACCTTGATTTTGAGGTGGTTCTGCTAGACAATCTTTCTTCTGTTGTATCTCCCAAGTTTCAGACCTTCTGGGTATGAAAATTTATTTTATGTAGTTCTCCGATATTTCTTCTCTACAATGCCATAGGTCTGATTGAAATTGGATGTGCCAAGTGGAATTTAAGGTAACTTCCCCACAACTTGCCAATTTTTGGCCTTTCCAGGAGATCTCACTTGTATAGCATGCCCCGCACAAAATAATTGATATAAAATTCTAAAACTCACACCAAAAATACTACAGACTGTTCACGATCCAATGAAACCAGTCCCACTCAATTTTGATACTCTAGGAAGAAGTTATGATTGTTTTACCTGGAACACCTTCTTGAGACTAGTCAATAGGACTAGTCAGATACCCTATCGTACATAGGGTGTATCTACAAATTTAAGATGAAAAAGAAGCTAAACGTTTTACCACAGATACCTTACTAATTTATGTGAATATCCCCTGGAGTTCAGGGTATGAAACATTACATAAAAGTTTTTATAGCAAAAATTCCGCAATGACTCAATCAAGATGATTCCATAACCCTATCTTGTACAGGATGTATCTCCAAAAGTGTAAGGCCTCCAGAGTTTAATTTTTAATCCAACATACCTTGATCCATATACTAAATATCCTCCAAGACGTTCCTTCTGAAGCGTTGTAGAAAACAAGTTATAGCAAAAATGCCAAGGTGTCTTAGATGTAGCAGCGAAACCCCAAGACCTTGAGCTTTGATACCATATGTTAAGAACCAAATATCAATATAACATAGAAAACCTCAAAAAAAGTGCTCAAATCCTTGAAAAAGAGATAATTTTAGATAATAAGCCTCTTCGAGGGGGCAACCTCCTTTTACCCCACTTAAATGTTCAAGTACAAGATGATTCAAAATGAAAATGTCTCCTTGGTATATACAGGAGACTAGGAGGTATAGTTACAACTAATGGCCTAAAGATGACATAAATAAAATAACATTACTAATATATTATGCCCCAATTAAGGGGTAATGAGCCAATGTTAGGGCTTAACATCCCCATCTTCACAAGTTCATTCGACAAATATCGATACTTAGCCATTTTTCTGATCACGATAGATTGACACATTATCATTTGAAATATTTCACTCAGCCACCCCACCGTGACGTGTCATTTATCTTTCACAGTTCTTGAGTCATATTGAATGCTAATTCTACGAACTCAGCTTCTAAATTGAATTTTGAAAAGGTCGTTATTAATGATGTTTCTGTCGAGGCAATTCACATTTATTTCAGGTTAATGATTTCATCAAGGATCAAACTTAAAGATTGTTTCACCGTTCTGAGCGACATTACAGAGAAGCCTGTCAACCTATTGAAGATGGACGAAAAGAAACATCATTTCTGCGGGGATACCTTGAATCTGTTCGTCAGAGAAGATCAAAATTACCACTGATCGAGGGCATATTGGTATTATTCAACATTACCAGAAAAAAGTTAATAATAAGGTTTGGACATCATAAATAACTCTCACTTGATGTGTCCCTGAGGTTTTTGAGTGCAAATATATTGTCAATTGGTGCATTGATAATTTTGTCTAGAACAAAAGAACAGTTCCACTACGAAGAAACTCCCATGTTTCATTAGTGCCTTCATTCTTCAAAAATATGTTAAAACTACCAGAGATGAACTTAACATACACAGGAGAAGAAGCCAAAATTGTTCTTAGAGGGAGAAATAATGGAATGGAGCTCCTGGAAGAACATTTACAAGATCCTACTGCAATGTCGAAATACATATCCAAAATCTAGGTTAGTTATTTAAAGGACCCTTATCGAGAAATTGCTTTGTTATTTACAAGAGTTACCAGTCAGGATTCTACGACAACTATTCCCTGACCGACGCTATATATTTTACATTTTATAGTTCATGAGAATGTTTTTTTCGATTGGGAAAAGATCACATCGAATGAAATTTCTGCACACTTAATTAATTTCATAAGTGAGAAAAAAATATATATGGCATCTTATTTGATATTTTCTATCACACATTGTCATATTTTTAAAGGTTTGAGTGTTGGAAAAAGGGTAAACTAAAATATTGACCTCGTGACTATGTGGTATCAAGCTCTTTGGAGGCAGCAAGTTATCCATTATTTTTATGAAGTTTACAATGATTTTGTCTTTGAATTTAAGAAATTACTCTTTAGAGAAGATACTTCCAGGCTTTCATTGGAAGCATCCACCTTTTTGGAAAAAAAAGGAATTCTAGAGAAAATGGATAACTACAACATCATTAGGATGTTTTGTTCTCATGAAAAACCTATATATCTCCCTTATTATGTGTCAGACAAGTTATTTATCATAGAGGTGGCGAGGCAGTATAAGTTTTGGTTTCAATCTTTTTATGAAATAAGGAAAAAACAATTTATTCCTCTACCTTGGCTAGTTGGTGAAATTCTCTTGAGAGGAATTTCCAAAATTGATGAATATGCCTCTTACTTTGACCAGTTTAATTTAAAATTTGCAGAATAAATCAAAGGGTTTTACCCTAACCATATTTTTTATAATCACCTGGTATTAGTCGGGCTCAACCCCACAATGATTAATACAGTCACATTTGGGGAGGAAGAGGGCGATAGTCATGAACCTCATGTTCAAGGTGTTGATAAAAATTCTGGTGACATAGACACAATAGTGAGCACTACAAAACATTATAAGAAAATAGGGAAACCCTCAAGTGAAAGAAAGGCTTAGTCACCCATTGTTTGTCACATGAGAATTTTGTCTAAAGTAAATTATCAGTATACAACAACCCAACAAAGAAAATTCTCAAGTAACAATTCATGTGATGATGGAGAAAGAAATCCTCCTCAAGGAAGTTTAGTAAACCCCCATAAATTAACAGTGAAAAGGAAAAGGGTTAATTCTCAACAAGAGGGAGAAGAACAAAATGCACCTGAAAATGATATTTTGCTTGATGATATGGATTTATAAGTTGACATTGAAAATATCTGGCTTCCAGATGTTGTGGATAAATTAGTAAGTGCGGACACAGACCAATATCCCTAGTTCGAGCACCTGAAACTAGAACAAAGCCAAACATAATACATTATTTTCCTTAGATTCAAATCAAATTCAAAAGAATAGAAAACTCATACTTTTTAAACTGTTGTTTTTCCTTGTTAATTGTAGCTCCAAGCTTGATCCAATGTGTTGTAGAAATAAAGACCTGTAAAAAGGATCAAACAAAACCCATGAAAGTAACAAACATACACATGTTTCAATGAATCTATGTAAATAAAAAAGGAGAAATACAAATAAAAACCATTGACAACGTTTATTAGAAAATAAAAATGTATCACTACATTAATAAATAAGGAAAAATATTACAACCAAGACTTGGCATTGAAAAACTTTTTCCAGCAATTCAATGCTTCAATACCCATGTAGCTTTCATGATTTCCATCACCATCTCTTGATCACTTTGGCACCACTAAATATCTTAGAGCCAAAATGAGACTCACAATCTCTCAATCATAAATTTGGATCTATTCTTAATTCACCATAATCATTATTCCTCCATTCTAATTGGACTTTCCCTTTAGAAGATGCCTCTATTTATAGATTGGAGAGGAAGCCATGATGAAATTAGGATGAGAGATTAGGATCTCACTAAATCAAGAGAGATGGGTGAGATCCAAACTGATCAGAAAACAACTCATTATCGAAGTTTCTCTTCTAGAAGCTTCGATAATTTCTTCATTTTTCTCACGTACAAAGGTTGTTGCACCCTTAAACCTAAGAAAAAGGTGACATTGTCGCACCTTACAATGATGCAGCTTGCGACAAGTTAGGTTGTCACACTTTGCTAGAGAGAAACAAGCGAAAACTCAGTAATTTAGGGGTTTCCTCAAGTTCTACATCTTCTTTAGGGATTCTGATAATAATCCTTCAAATGACAAGATATGGGCACATATAATCAATTTCATCGACATGACGAAAATAATGTGCAACACAATGCCCCCCAATGTATGAAGTTAGAAAACATGATAGTTGAAATACTTTTCCATATGGGTAGTTGAAACAAAGAACGCACCGGTTGGATACTTGCCAACAACATAAGGAAAATTGCAGTACAATATTTTATCATCACTGAGGTAGGCATCCCCATACTCAACATATAAGAGACTCTAAGTATGGTTGTTGACAAATACATTGCAGATCCATGATCATATTTACTAAAGATATGGCCACGAAAAATACAATGTGGATCCATATCGCCATGATTTCAATGGATTCATAGCCACGAGAATATACATTGTGGATCTATGAATTATAATAGTAACATAGCCACGAACCAGTACAATGTGGATCTATGAATTATAATAGTAACATAGCCACGAACCAATACAATGTGGATCTATGTGATAACATTACTCTAGTACTTTCCACCGCAGCTTGGGGAAATAAATATCCAAAGGAAGTTCCTCAGAGTCTTCATCTCGATCCCAATTTTGAAGTACGATCCTAACCATGTGAATATATTTCTTGACGTCGAACATGGTAGAATCCACTTGATTACTGGTCATTGATGTATACCATTAACAAGTGCGAGGGAAATCACCATTAATGTCAATGAATCCCAAGGTACTCTCAATACATTCCTTCAAATGTGAATTAATGAGTTGAAGTTGAACATTCAAGAGAATCTTTTGATCAGAGTTCAATGATGTAAACTGCCTATCAAAGGGGAAAATACCTACCATTGAGGCATGCAGGTTCCAAGGTACGAAAATGTTTCTAAATCAGCTTCCTAGATGATGATTTGGCATCGATAAGAAGTGATTCGTCATAGGAGGGCCTTGATGTATCCCCCATCAACAACATGAAACATGTACAAGATTTGTAGTAAAAGAACAAAGTAATTTAGGACCGACTTAGGGATGACCAACGCGATAGGAGGCTTAGAAGATTGCAGAATTTGGCCAACGCAATAAAAGGCTTCTTGGGTTAACTAGTCTTGAACATTCACATGACAGAGGTCTTGGAAGCACTGACTCAAAATAGAATATCATAAGGCAAGAGCCCTTAAAAGGGCATGATTGACAAGAGACAAGTATATTTCCCAACTTTGACACAAAAGGTAAAAGATGTCATGTTCGAGAGTGACTGCTGAAATTGATTCAGATTTAAGTACATATTCCCTTCCCAATTTCCCCCCCACCATGCTTGGCGAGTACCTCTTTATTTTTTAATGAGCTCGAGGAGGATTAAAAATGCTCATTTATAAGCTCGTCCTTTGGACAAGTCCCTCAGAGTATTTTTAACGAACCCTAGGAAGGAGTGGTTCGGTCCCATATGGGTCTTCCAATGTAGGTTTTTCGAGTCCATAGGAAGGAAACTCGGTGGTTTTTCATATTTAGAGAGTTTGAAAAACACTTAAAGAAAACTCCAAAAATGTCCTTTTTTGTAAAATTAGTCTCCCAAGCCTGAAAAAGTATAAAAAAATTCAAGGGAGAACTCTCCTAACCATAATGGATAAGGTGTTCATTTTTTGTAAATAGTCTGATGAGACCAAAAAGAGATAAAATACCACTCAATAGACGTGCTTTCTAATTCACTTTAATGAGCGTGAAAGACAATAAGATCGCTCAACAATTTTTTCATGTTTAGGGAGTCTGAAAAGAGCTTAAAGGAAACTCCATGGGGTTCCTTTTCCATATAACCTTTACGAGTATGAAAAAGTGATAAAAGTATACTCGGTCACATTCTCATGTATTTACGAGCATGAGAAATAATGAAGACTAAGATCAAAATTGGTTTCATTTTTATACAAGCTTGAAACAAAATTAAACTATGTTTGTAATTTCCCAATATAAATTCCAAAGGTTTTGAGGGATACCCAACGCATTGGTGGTTGGTACTCTACCCCCAGCTTGAACAACTATCAATTTAACTCTAGAATGATAATCAAAAGCTGGAGACATGCCCCCCCAATCTTCGTTTCATTCATTGACTTTGAGGTTGTCACCAATTTCTATACCAGATGGAGAAAAAGGATAAGAGTAGATGAAATGGAGGTTCTACTACGAGATCTAGTGAAAGAATCGACTCAATGGGAGAGATGATTGTTTCATTTTTTAATGAGATTGGCATAGGAAAAGAACTATGCTCATAACCTCTGGGTTCGATTCCCAGACCTCTGTTTCATTTTTTAACGATTTTGTCACAGAAACAAGAACTTTGCTCGACCATGGTTTCATTTTTTAATGATCTTGGAACCTAACATAAAACTATGCTCATGATCGGGTTCATTTTTTAACGAACTTGAAATCGAAAAGAAACTATGCTCTTAGAGCTCTACTTGATCATGGCTTCTAAGAGGACAAACATAACATAACTCTTCAAGGAATTCGAGTCAAATCTGAGAGTAAAAGAAATTTCAAGCTTAATCATTGCTACTTGACACTTTGTTGAAGATAATATAAAGAAAAGAATATTGCTTATTCTAGATTTATGGGACTTGGAAAAAATCTTTTCCTCCCTCGGGCTCAGAATTCAAAACACTAAAGAATACTTAAATGAATATTTGAAGAATGATGAAGGATTCTTCACAGACGAAGTTGCTATGTTTGTAGAAAAAGTCTTGACAATGACGAATCATAGAAGAAAACAATAATATTTTCCCTCCCAGATCCATGTGAAACAATTAAAGGAATGTTGGATTGAAAGAATTAATACATTAAATGGGTTGTTAAATAAATTAAAAGAAAATTCATGGAAAAAGACTGAGGCATACTCAAATATTATTGGTTTAGATATTTGTGGCACCACTATTGAAGTTTCATATCAAAGCTTAATATCAAATTCAATGATCATGAGCAGAGAGAAATTTGAAGAGAAAGTAAAAAATTTGAAGAAATCATTGGCCAAAAAATTTGATAGTATGGTTGAGTATACTTTGAAGACATTGATAATTGGCTTGTTGAGTACACAAATAAAAATGAGGACATTGAGACTATATTGCAAAATTTATTTCAAATTGAACATAAAGAAATTGAGAGTGAATTATTAAATATCAAAGTAAAGCAAGAAGTGATTGTTTCCCCATTAAGGGAATATATTCAAGAATGGTTAAACAAGGCTATAACCAAGATTGTTGAATTTCCAGTGGAAGCGGTTACAATTGACCACATAACCACAATGGGTAAAGATATAAAGGGTGCATCAATAATCAAATGAAGGAGAGAGATTCCATCACAATCCTGCTACTCGTGCTCCACTCCATGTCCTTCTCTTCATCATATTTCTTGTAAATACTTTTATGGTCCGCGAGAGCCCCAATTCTAGTCCATTAATGGACAGACACCTTTAAATTTCAAGTATTGTAACAAAAATGATCATTTTTGAGAAATTCCAGAGAACTAAGTCGGGATTAATATTGATTGTATTTTATAACTTTGAGTTATGAGTATAAGATATTTGAAGTCGATCTATAAAATTCTTCTTATGAGCTTAATAAGTAGTACTCTATCAAAAGTTCTCTTGTGCCATTGGACCATTTCTTTGGAGCATATTAATCCACTACTCAAGCCTCAATGGAGCATCGGTGCTTTAGAGCGAATGAAGCACTAAAATAATTGAAAATGAATAAAAAATAGAATTGGTCGTTATTTTTAACTTCTACCCTAGCCATTGTGGGCCCATTTCCTCAACGCACTTGTTCACCTATATATTCAAGGTACATCAATTAGAGTAACACATGCTTTAATAAATTTCCTCAATGCATCATTCCATATGAGGTACACTATGTGACACGTCAATGTACAACCAATATTCAATGTAAATTTTCCATCTTGGATTTAGTGTGATTTGTGAATAATGGAGCATTGAGGATGGTTCTTATCATAAGCATCATACACTCTAAATACCATTAGAAGGCGTTATTGGAAAACAAGCATTGGACCACTACTCCTCATATTAACCCTCTTTCTTTTTTAATTTTATTTTAACAAGAATGAATAATGTGTGTTATATAAAAAAGGGTTGTAGCCTAGCTAAAACCAACCATAGATTACAAAATCAGAGTATTCAATAGAGTTCAACATAGTAGAGGGAATGAGCATCCTCAGATAACTAAAATATGTCAAAGTTTTTTACAAAAATAATAGAGGATTCCTGCTTATATTGTATTCTATGTTAATAATAGAGATTTAACAAAAATGAAGCTTGTCTATAATTCATCAACCTGACTATTGTAATTTCAATTATGTGTCCACTATAGCTTGAGAATCTTCCTGAATGTCAGTAATTGGTGGCGGTGGTTGTGGCTTGTTTACCTCGCATGAAGTCTGGGAGCCTTTTGAGGGGATTATTTCATTCAATATAGAAGTTTCAATTCTGGTGCCATGCTTTTCTTTTCCCAGTTGACGAATTTGTTTTGTATGCTTGTTGAGCTTTCTCAGCACAATGGCCATCTCTTTATTGCACCTATATTCCCTTTCTTGTGTGGCTTGCTTGAGTTTTGCGTGAGAGTGTCTAAGGGTTGTAATTTCACGTTGTTGATGTTCCATTTTCTCTTGAAGTGCCTCCAATTCACAACTGGTGCAATCACATGCTAGTCAACTTCTACACCACATGGTAATTCATAAAAAACATAGGGGCCAAGAGATGCTGTGAGAATTTTGAGAATGTTGGGGAAGGGGAAGTAAAATATTTTTTGAAGAAAAGATAATAACTCCCATCACTTGGGTATCCATGATATTTATCACCATGGGTTTGTTTCCTTCTATGTTATGTATGAAATCCATCTAGAGAACTGATGATGATGGGAATATATGCTAGTACTGGGAGCTGAGATCCATGGGAAGGACGAGTAGTCTGCTAGAAGGAGATGAACGTCTCATAATGATGCCAAAGTGAGAGTAAATCCCACATGCAAAGGTGATGTGAGACATGCATTTGGAGAAGGAAGTGCTTTGGTTCAATGTAATATACCAGATATAAAAAGTATGCATAACAAAAATAAAATGCTAGAAATGGTAGAATAACAGTAATATAACCAGCATAATCTCCACAATAACATAGAAATGATATAAGAACAACAATAGAAATAACACTTTGATTCAGAAAGCAATGTTCACGGGCCTCTTCGAGGGGGCAACCTCTAGTCGAGCAACGCTCTGTTACAATAATCTCCAAGTTAGGGTTTTCATACCCTCGACCCTTATTTATACTAAATATGTCTATCAAGAGAAGCATCTAGAGGAAGATCCTTCTAGAAGCGAAAGCTTCTATTAGGTCTTCTTACATCCGTCTTATTCTATTTTATTGAAAGGCCTTATTAATATTGACATTTATTACATCCAAATATATTGATCTACCTATGTGCGGGTTAGGACCCTAAAATGTCCGCCCCCTTAAAAACAATCTTGTCCTCAAGGCTTGAGATGTGGAAAATGCTACAGAATGGTAGTTGGTTCCCATGTGGCATCTGCTGGAGGTGTATCTTTCCACTGGACTAGCACTTCCTTGATGGTTCATTGACGCAGGCGATGCTCACGCTGGTCCAAAACTGCTTCTGGCTGTAGCCAAATGGATCCTTCTTCAACTAACTCGGGAAGGTTGATTTGAATTTGGCACCTAGTTCCAATCACCTTCTTTAAGCATGAAACATGAAAAACAGGATGTAGCTTTGACTGACTGGGAAGAGCTAACTGATAGGCGACTTGTCCCACATGCTTGAGAACTGTATAAGGACCATAAAATTTGGGCGCTAGGTTCTGACACTGCTCGACCTTGAGGGAAGTTTGCTTGTATGGTTGCAGTTGCAGAAACACCTAATCCCCTTCTACAAATTGACACTCAGAGTGCCCTTGATCTTCTTGTTGCTTCATGCAATTCTGTGCCATGACCAAGTTTTCTTTAAGGGTACGAAGAATATCCTCTCGAACTATAAGTGTTTGTTCAACCGCCTAGTCCTTCGAGGTACTCGATAAGTACGAGAGAACTGAAGGTGGATTCTATCCATATACTGCTTCAAAAGGAGTCATGCGTGTAGCTGTATGGTAGGAAGTGTTGTACCACCATTCAGCTAGGGGTAACCATTGAGCCCACTGATTTTTCTTTTCAGAGGCAAAACACCTTAGATATGTTTCCAAACACTTGTTGACAACTTTCGTTTGACCATCAGTCTGGGGATGATAAGCTGTGCTTAGATGCAATTGGGTGCCCTATAGCTTAAATAGTTCTTGCCAAAAATTGCTTGTGAAAGTTGGGTCACGATAAAAAACAATAGAGTGTGACATGCCATGAATCTTGAAGACCTAGTCCATGAAAATTTGAGCCATCGTGGATGCAGTAAATGGGTGTTGAAGAGCACAGAAATGAGCATACTTGGAAAGACGATCCACAAACACCATTATGAATGATTTATTTCTCGATTTGGGTAAGCCGGTAATAAATTCCATAGAGATATCCTTCCAAATAGCAGGTGGAATCGGAAGTGGTTGTAGTGTGCCCAGAGATTTGACTGTTTCTCCCTTGTTGCATTGACACACCTCACATTCAGTGACAAAATTACGGATGTCCTGTTTCATACCATCCAAGAATAAAGAACGTTTGACCTTGTCATAGGTTTTGGTGAACATGGAGTGCCTCGCTGTGGGTGTAGCATGAATCTCATAAAGTACCGTGGATTTAAGCTTTGATTGTTTACTTAAATACAAACGACCTTTGTATTGAAGCTCATCCTGGAGCCAAGAGTACCCTGGAGCTAGAGCATTGGTCTGCAATTGTTGGATCAGATGCAAACTTTTGGGATCTTGTAGCCATTCTTGGTGCACATCTTGGAGCCAATCTGGTACAATGAAGGAAAGAGAAAAAAGGGATCCGTCTTCTTCATATTTTTGGGACAGTGCATCCACCACCACATTGTCTTTTCCATTCTTGTAAATGATCTCATAATCATATCCAAAAAGCTTAGTCACTCATTTTTGTTGCTCTAGGGAGGAAATGCATTGTTCCAGAAAGTACTTGAGGCTTTGATGGTCTGTCTTAATTTGGAAATGTTGCCCTAAGAGATAAGGGCACCACAGATCAATGACATGCAAAATAACCAACATTTCCTTTTCATAGATGGGTTTACCTAGATTCCTTTTAGATAGTTTCCTGCTGGTGAAGGCCAAAGGTCGACCCTCTTGCATAAGGACAACACTGATTCCTTTCCCTGAGGCATCACATTCCAAAACAAAGGTCTTTGTGAAATCGGGAAGGGCCAGAACTGGAGTGGTGCACATGGCTGTCTTCAAGGTTTGAAATTCTTGAGTAGCGGTTGGAGTCCAAGTGAAAGAGTTCTTTTTGAGGAAAGCCATGAGAGGTGTTTCAATCTTGCCATAATTCTTAACAAACTTGCAATAATACCCTGTTAAGCCCAGAAATTCACGCAAGCTTTTGAGAGTATTTGGGTGCGGCTAGTCTTGCATAGCTTCAATCTTTTTTGGATCCACCTTGACGCCATCCTTGCCAACCAGATGACCCAAGTATTCTACTTCTGAGGCACCAAAAGCACATTTAGACTGTTTCAGGAAAAGTTTGTGCTGAGAGAGTAGATGGAGAACTCGATCCACATGAGTAAGATGGTCTGTCCAGGTTTTTCTATAGATTAGGATATCAACAAAGAAAACTAATACAAAATGATAGAGAAAAGGATGGAAGACATGATTCATGAAGCTGTGGAAGGTGGAGGGGGCATTACACAAGGCAAAGGGCATGACCAAAAACTCATAGTGGCCCTCATGAGTTTGAAAGGCCATCTTGGGAATGTATGCCTCCTTCATATGTATCTGGTGATAGCCCGAGTGAAGACCAAGTTTAGTAAAGAATTGGGTGCCACTCACTTCATCCAGGAGGTCATCAATGATAGGAATGGGAAATTTTTCTTTAATGGTTAGTTTGTTGAGGGCACGGAAGTCAGGACACATTCTCCAAGAACCTTCTTTCTTCATGACTATGACTACAAGAGAAGAGTAAGGGCTTGTACTAGGGTGGATAATGCTTGCAGTAAGGAGTTCCTGAACCATTTTATCAATTTCATTTTTTTGTGAAAAGGGGTGGCGATATGGACAAATATTGGGAGGAAGGATTCCGGATACAAGGGGAATGGAATGATCATGAACACCACGGGAAGGAGGGAGTCCTTGGGGAGTGGAAAATACCACTTGGTGTTTAGAAAGGAGGTCTCGGAGGTCTTCTGACATTGGGGGTGTCTCTGTTGCTTGTATGGCATGGATTTGGGCAATGACACCAGAATGACCTTTTTGAGCATCTTTTCCATGCGATGGGAATTAATGACCTCAGGTGAACCAACTGTGATGCCTTGGAATTTATATTGGTAGCCTTCCTCATTGAATTGCATGGTTAATGCCTTAAAATCCATGAGAATGAGACCCAAAGTCCTTAGCCAGTCTTCACCCAACACAATGTCACAACCACCCATGTCGATAGCAAACATATGGGATTTTAGGTGGTAGTCACCGATTTGGAGATGCACATTTTCACAGTGCCCTCCACATTTCATGGAACCACCATTGGCAATCATGATTTGGAAATTGTTGACGGCATTGATGTAGCAATGAGTTTCTTGGGCAATGAAATGATGAATAAAATTATGGGTGATTTCACTATAAACTAGAATGAGGGCCTTCTGATTCTTGATGTAACCGATTAACTTGAGGGTTTGGGGGGCGGAGAAGCCAATGAGAGAATTGAGGGAAATGATCGGTTCCACTTCGGGAGGGTCTGAGGGAGGGGTTATGTTAGTGATTTCAGGTGACTTAGGCACCAGGGGAGCTTCAACATTCTCTTCCGAAATATCCTCAGAGATGGCCATAAAAAGATTTTGTTCCTTACACTTTTGGCCCAGTAAATATTTGTCATCACAATTATAACAAAGGCCTTTGAGTTGGCGTTCAACCATTTCATCCCTGGTCAATTTTTGGATCTTCAATGGGGAAGAGGGAGTAGTGGGATTTATGGGTTTAGGGTGAGGGATAAAAGAGGGTTTATGTTTTTGAGAGGATACAACTTGCTGTGATTCTTTATCTTTTTTAGTAGCCTCCACCCAACTCGAAGGTTGAGCCATGAGGACATGGGCTCGAATATCCTCCTTGAGGCCACTGATAAAACACTCTCGAAAGAAAGCATCAATCATGCCCTCTGTTCGAAAAGCCAGGTGCTCAAAGGCAGATATGAAGTCTTCTACTATTCCTGATTGTTTCAAAATTTTCANATAACAAAGGCCTTTGAGTTGGCGTTCAACCATTTCATCCCTGGTCAATTTTTGGATCTTCAATGGGGAAGAGGGAGTAGTGGGATTTATGGGTTTAGGGTGAGGGATAAAGGAGGGTTTATGTTTTTGAGAGGATACAACTTGCTGTGATTCTTTATCTTTTTTAGTAGCCTCCACCCAACTCGAAGGTTGAGCCATGAGGACATGGGCCCGAATATCCTCCTTGAGGCCATTGATAAAACACTCTCGAAAGAAAGCATCAATCATGCCCTCTGTTCGAAAAGCCAGGTGCTCAAAGGCAGATATGAAGTCTTCTACTATTCCTGATTGTTTCAAAATTTTCAAACGGCCCAAATGGTTGGTGTCAGTGTCAAAGCATTCATAGAGCGCAGTCACAAATTGGGTCCAAGCAATATACCCTTGACGGGAAGTTTTTCTCCATTTCCACCATTACCAACGTTCTTGATCTAGATGGAGAACACCATACCAAAGTTTGGCCAAGTCATATGTAATGCCGTATAAAGAGAAATAATGTTCCATTTGGGTGACCCAACTAGTGGGGTTCGAGCCATCAAATTTGGTCACATCCACCCGCGGAAAGCATAAGTCACGTTGAAAGTGATGGGGCTGAAAGGTATGGGAATGGGAGGAATGTTCACCTTCAATATTTGGAGGTGAATCAGAGAAAGGGTCATCTATAGGGATCTTCAGTTTGGTGCAGAGTGATGCAAAGACAAATTCAAGATGGGTGGTCAGTTCTTGTTTGACTTCCTCCATTGAGGACTGCATGGTTGTATTGATGGATGAATCGATGGAGGCAATAGTAGCACTGAGTTGTTTCACTTTTTTTTGGGTCTCGAGGAAACCAGATTGCTAGGTGTTGAAGTGGGATTCCAGGTCTTGGCTACGAGTATGGGCCATGAGGATGGGTGAACTGAAAAGGGGCGGGTGGGGTAAAAATTTTTGCTGAAAATTGATATGGATGAATGTGATAAGGGTGAAGAGATGAATCCAATGGAATAGGTCTCAAATAATGGTGAAAAAATTTCCAGACTCATTTTTTTTTTTACACCTCCAGAGTTATACTCTGGTCTGAGGAATACTGCAGCGATGAAATCCCCAAATGATTAACCAGAAAGAAATGTGTATTTACTTGGCAACCCGAACACAGTTGCGCGACAATAGATCTTGTCTGTTTTAATTTGTTTATGTTTCTGTACCCCAAAGATTAGGTATTCAAGGGTTCTACAGACAAGGGTTTGCCCTGTGCTATAGCTCTCTGATATACGTGCAGGGTCCAACAATAGTACTCGGCCCAATATCTCAGGGCAATCACTACTACCCGACTACCCTGGTACTAGAGAGTATCTTCCCGAGTGTTGTTCTCGGTGGCACTATAGCAGTCAGGCGACCGATCAGTTTATCTAAAGAGGGATTCAGGAAATCTAGGTTGATCCATACACAGGTGTTGTCTGATGCGCTGCCACTCAAAGGGGTACCAATAGGGGTTACAAGGGTGGCCAACAGATGTGTGCTTAAGAACCACTTGTATTTCCTGCGTGTATGAATCCCTCAACCGTGGGTTTATGCATGTAACTACAGATATTTGTGGCTTAAAGACACCAGAATACGTCTCTACCCTAAAAAAAAAAATTCCCACAATTTCTGCCAAGGAAAGTGCTCTGATACCACTTGTAATATACCAGATATAAAATGTATGTAGAATAGAAATAAAATGCTAGAAATGGCAGAATAACATTAATATAACCAACATAATCTTCATAATAACACATAAATGATATAAGAACAACAACAAAAATAACACTTTGATTCAGAAAGCAATGTTCACGGGCCTCTTCGAGGGGGCAACCTCCAGTCAAGCAACGCTCTGTTACAATAATCTCCAAGCTAGGGTTTTCATACCCTCGACCCTTATTTATACTAAATATGTCTATCAAGAGAAGCATCTAAAGGAAGATCCTTCTAGAAGTGGAAGCTTCTATTGGGTAATCTTACATCCACCTTATTCTATTTTATTGAAAGGCCTTATTAATATTGACCTTTATTACATCTGAATATATTGATCTACCTATGTGCGGGTTAGGACCCTAACATTCAACTAGGTGTATCTGTTGTGATGGAAGGTGAGTCACATCACTCGTCCCAAAAACATTTTATTTCCTTTTATGCCTTCATTGTCCCTTCGATTTTTAATGTTTGCAATTATTGCAATTTTAATTCCACCTTTGTCTATAATGTTGATTGAAATTTCACTCTCTGTTTCTCCTTTTCCCATGATGTTACAAAAGAAAGGTCGTGGTTGCTACCTCATTGGTATTTAAAGCTCTTTGATTCATTGTCTTGGATTTCTTGGTGAGATGATCTACCTCTTGATTTTGTTGTCAAGGAATGTGGAAGTATTCCATTGAGTGGAACTTTTGCTCCTCAAATTTGATTCTATGGTAGATTCTTTGTAGGAAATACCTAGAGCTGCAATTGACGTGTCTCAAACCTCTTATCACCAATTTTGAGTCTCATATGACAATAATGCTCTGATTTTTGTCTTCGGGTATCAGGGTCAATCCCATAAAGGTAGCCAAAACTTTTGCTTGATTGTTTGTTTTATTTCCCAATCCCCATGAGTATCTGATGTTCTGGTTTCCTACGAAGTAAAAAATGACCCCCCCTACGCCTGCATGATAGGATGCCATGTGTCACCTGGAAATGAAATTTTTGGGGGTCGATGTGGACCAATAAAAAAAGTGCCACGTGTCATCCACATGATGACGTGGAAGGTATAGTTGGCATCCAAGTGGTATATCCGTACATGTATAGGTACAGATGGCAGATAGGTGGACCAATGCAATCATGACACATGGACCAATTAGAGAGTGCCACGTGGCACTCTTCGATTGGCCAATAATGGCTAAGGGAGAATCAAAATTTATTGGAGGTTGAATGGAATAGAACCCATGACCTATGGAGGAATGTTCGAAAATTCATTAGTCTTAACCAAAAGCCTCCTACCAATACACCATGCATGTTAGTTGTTATAACCAACATTAAATATTATATTTAATATTAAACTAATTTTGCCTAAGATTTAAGTTGGTGGTTTGGCCAACTTAGGCCTATTTAATGGGCACAAAAACCAATGCCCGGGACATGGAAATGCATGCCAAAGAGATGGTCGACATAGAATTTCATGCCAAGTTTAGAAATTTTCCCCATTTTTCATGCAAGAGGTGTCCTTAGTTTTCGGTTTGTCTCATTTTGCATGCTATTGGGTTCTTTGAGGAAATTATATGGTGTTTATACTCATTTTTATCATAATTTCAAGAGGAATTTGATAATAATGTTGTTTTATGTAAAAATGCTATGTATGAAAAGTCTTAGTCCAATTTGTCATGTATGAGATCCATATTCTCGTTATGCGTGCAAACATGGGTCTTTAAGCATCAATTCATAACATAGTCGAGTTTATACTCATTTTTCTCATAATTTCCAAAGGAATTCGGTAATGACCTATGTTTCTGGGATTGTGTAGCATAATTGAAGAGTGACATCAAAATTGGCATTGTAAGCCCATTTATTGTAATTTTGGCATTTTGACCATTAATAGAGCAGTTTATTTCTCTCTATTTTGGCACTCATTATTTCTGCAAGTTATATATATCA
The DNA here is from genome assembly GCA_032191745.1 of Picea mariana. Lineage (NCBI taxonomy): Eukaryota > Viridiplantae > Streptophyta > Pinopsida > Pinales > Pinaceae > Picea > Picea mariana. The sequence goes on from JASDQU010738829.1 coordinate 147,837, forward strand.
GTTAATGAAGTTTATGGATAAGTAAGATATTCACATGGTATTTTTCAAATAGTCAAGTCGATCTTCAATTTCCTAAATCTGGTCGGATGTTTATATGTATTTATGAACTAATTGACATCTAAGGATTTTCGGGTTTAATTAGTATCAAAGTTTGTTGATATTTTGGATCAAGTTGGTATCTGAACTTGTTTGGTATTTTCAGATCAATTGTGTTTGTTGCCTAAATCTTGGGAACACTTAGTCACTTCTATTAGCTTTAGCACAATTGTCATTTTTTATTGTGATTCTGTTGTGAGAGCCTTGTTGTCTGAGGAGGTGAGGAGGAAATCAATATAGAAACCTCCACATTAGAAGAAATGGTGGCTAGGGGTCGATCCAAAGAAAAGTGAGAGAATTCGAGAGGTACATCCAGATCTAAGTCAAGAGGCATAAAGGGGAGGCCAAAATGTTGGTACTGCAATAAATCAGGACATCTCAAGAAAGAATGTTGGAAGAGGCTAGGATCCAAGGAAGACTCCATAAAGGAAACAAATCCAGTTGAGTCAAGTTCTAGTATGATTGATGAAGTTTTATTTGTTTGTAATGTCTCACAATATCATGAGGAATGGTTATTATATTTTGGTGCTTCAAATCACATGTGTTAACATAGGAGTTGGTTTTCTTCTTACCAAGCTATTGATGGTGGTATTGTTTGAATGAGAAACAATATTTCTTGTAATATTGTTGGGATTGAGAGCATTAAGATTAAAATGTTTAATGGTATTGTAAGGACATTGACAGAGGTAAGACATGTACCAAAACTTAAAAATACTTTGATTTCCTTGGGAGGTTTGGATTCTGGAGGTTTTAAATTTACATGTCAAGGTGGAGCACTGAAGGTGTCCGAGGGCATAATTTTTTAGGGTGATGAACGATACAAAGATTGAGAAAATTTACAAGCTGAAAGGAAGCAAATGAATCTATTCATTTATGGCATCGGGGACTGGACCATATGCGCAAGAAAGGCTAAAGGTACTAATAAAACACAATTTACTTCTAGATTTAAAGTCTTTGAATTTGAATTTCTGCAAGCATTGTGTTTTTGGGAAACGATGTAGACATAAATTCAAAACAAGTAGTCATACAAGTAAATATATTTAAAATTATATCCATTCGGATGTTTGGGGGCCATCCCCTACAGTTTCTTTTGGAGGATCATCATACTTTGTGACAATTAAAAATGATTATTTTATCAAGGTGTGGGTGTATATTCTCAAAATAAAATTTGATGTATTTAAGCAATTTACATCTTGAAGTATTTAAGCAATTTGATGTATTGATGTATTTAAGCAATTGGAAGTTCAATCAAGTGTTTGAGAACAAACAATGGAAGTGAGTTCACATATTTGGAATTTGAAAATTATTGCAAGGAAGCTGAGATCGAAAGGAATAAAACCACAATTTACACTCTGCAACAAAATGGCATGGATGAACACATGAACATAACTCTTCTAGAGAGAGAAAGGAGCATGCTCAGTATTGCCAAGTTGCAACAAGAATTGTGGGAAGAAGCAATCACTACAACTCGCTATCTGGTAAATCAGTCACCATCCACTACGATAAACTGTAAGATTCCTAAATAGATATGGATAGGTTATTCATGTGATTATTCAAATTTGAAATTTTTTGGTTGTGATGCTTATGCTCTTATTTCTAAATATCAACGTTCTAAGTTAGAACCTAGATCAAAAAAGAATATATTTGTTGGTTATGGTAATGGAGTTAAGGGATACAGATTGTGGGATACTACTGCCCACAAAATCATCATTAATAGAGACGTAGTATTTGATGAATCTCCTCTCATAAAATCAGACACAGTATAAGTTGAAATGAAACATGAACAAGTACCACAAATCAGCAAACTCCGTTGGAAACTCAACCATATACATAAGATACAGAGCAGGAAGAAGCTTCTAAAGAAGTAGATGAAGATGCATAACCCATACAAGGAAATGTGGAAATGCCACAACAAACTCTAAGGAGATCTACACAGGTCATAAATCCTCCTGAGAGGTATGAATATTATATTCCATATGTTGCTTTGATTTCTAATGAAGGGGAACCTTGTTGTTATCAGGAAGCGATGGATGGTATTGAAAGTGCTAAATTGAAAATAACAATGAAAGAAGAAATGGATGCCTTGGAGAAGAATAAACCATGGGACTTTGTAGAAATCCCAAAGGGTAGTAAGGTTGTTGGTTGCAAATGAGTCTACAAACTGAAAAAAATGTGCTAATGATAAAGTTGAAAGGTATAAAGAAAGACTGGTGGAAAAAGGGTATTCTCAAATGAAAAGTATTGATTTCCATGAAATATTTTCACTAGTTGTTAATCTTGTTTCTATTCATGTTGTGTTAGGATTATTTGGTTAATTAATTGATCTTGAGTTAGAGCAACTAGATGTTAAAACATCATTTTTACATGGAGATTTGGATGATGAAATATATGTGGAACAATCAGAAGGTTTTGTTTAGGACCGCAAAAGAAGATTTGTTTGAAAACTCAAGAAGTCATTGTATGGCCTAAAGCAGTCTCCTAAGCAATGGTACACGAAGTTTGATTTCTTCATGGTGAGCCAAAATATTACAAGTGAATATGACCATTGTGTTTACTTCAAAAGTTTAGAAAATGGTATATTCATTATCTTGGTGTTATATGCTAACGATATGCTTATAGCAAGTAAAAACATGGTTGAGATCAATAGTTTAAAGGCTCAGTGGACTGAGACTTTTGATATGAAGGATATAGGTGTACAAAAATAATTTTTGGGCATTGAAATACATAGATATAGGAAACATGGAAATCTTTGTATTTCACAACAAAAGTATGTGGAGAAGATACTTTTGAGATTCGGTATGGATAATGCGAAGCTAGTAAATATCCCTTTGGCTTCCCATTTTAAGATTTCTTCAAGTTTATGTCATAGTAGTAAAGAAGAAAATGATTATATATATCATGTATAGTATGCTAGTGTAGTAGGAAGTTCAATGTATCCGATGGTATGTATAAGACTTAATATTTCACATGTAGTTGGTGTTGTCAGTAGATACATGACAAATCTAGGTAAAGAGCATTGGGCAGTAGTGAAATGGGTTCTTTGGTATCTTATAGGCACATGTGCTTATTGTATCACCTATAATGGTAGAAGTGATTAAGTATGTGGTTATGTTGATTCATATTTTGTAGGTTATTTGAAAAAAATGAGATCTACTTCATGTTATGCCTTTACTCTTGAAGGAGGACCTATTTGTTGGATGTCAAAGCTTCAAAACATAGTTGCTTTATCCATTACTGAGGCATAATATATCGTTGTCTCACATGCATGCAAGGAGACAATTTGGTTAAAGTGTCTATTGGGTGAGTTTAGAAAAGCACAAGACAAGGTAAATGTGTTCTATGACAATCAAAGTGCTATTCATGTAGCTAAAAATCTAGTGTATCACAGTAAGATTAATCATATTGTGGTTAAATACCATTTTGTAAGACATGGTATTGATGGAGGTAGAGTAGCTCTTCAGAAATTCCATACTCAAGAAAATTGTGTAGACATGTTTACAGAACCAGTAGTGTTAGAGAAGTTGCGCTGGTGTTTGGATTCTCTTGGCTTGCAAAAAAGATGATGAATGGGCTTGGGCAAGGTATCAGACAAATTATTATCCAGGTGGAGATTGTTGGAATTGCGACAACAATGCAAAACTAAAAGCAAAACCAACGAACAATGGTGGTTCATGTAACAGTGGCAGTTCTTGAACCAGTGGTAGTTATGGAAGACAGTGCATATCGATGCATCCCTGAGTGACATTTGCAAGAGTTATAAGTGTGTTTTGTAATATTTACCTTTGAAAAATAATAATACCGATACCGTACCCCATGGATGTTTCCTTAAGCATTATTAGTTTTTACCACGTAAATATTGTGTAAGGTTTGAATGTGCTTTGTGATGTCTTATTTTCTAATTATTTTCTTCACATTAATTTCATATTACAATTTATATAATTATAGTTTCGCCAACCCAACAACTAGGTCCTTATGGTGTGATAATCAAAGCACCATAACAAAAATAGAGAATTTATAACTAGAAATCACAAAAAACCATACAGGTCAAGCTACAAAGCTTGCTCATGCCAAACATACTGGTACATTGACATTATGTGTATCCCCTGCTCCTTGAGAGTCGTGGAAACTATATTTACCCAATGTTGTTTGAGGGCCAGGGAAACTATAGTCATAGATGATTTTAGGGGCTAAATTTAGCCAATGGATTAATTTTCCATGGTTTTTCCCAAAAAAATATTCACCAATTTCCATTTTTTCTAAAAAGGATTAGCCCAAATTTCATAGAATAAAATTATTTTACCTTAAAAATCGCCAAAATTTTATAGAAACTATACAAAATCCTTCAAAATTTGAATACAAAGCTATGGCCAAACATTTTACATCTTGTATATTAAGGACTAGTAAGATTAGCCCACATTTCTACATTTTAATATAAATTTCCATCATTAAACTTATCGCATCTATAAAAGAAATAGACAAGTTAAAACTACAGATTATAGAAAACCAAGTATGATATATGTTATTTTAATTTACTAAATTATCATTAAATCATAAATTTATAAAATCCCTGAGTGTCATACTGTACGACCTGTTGACTGACTCTCCAACATAGGTGGTCAACTCCATGTGCCATGAAGAGATGCATCACCAGATGCAAATTTGTTGAAGAACTTTGGTTCTACAGGGCATGTTTGGCCCCAACACTTCTTTTTGTAACTGGAATTTCCACACCCCTACGTGGGTCAATAATGTAATAGGTCTGCATGAGTCATGTCTAGGTCAGTTACCTTGGGATCAATTCACTGGGAGATTTCCTTTCACCGAGGCTTTTTTATCCTCAGGTTATCAATTGGGCTTTTCAACCTTATTGATTTCCCTTGAGTTTTTCCCTCACACTTGCAATAATTCCTCCAAAGTGGTGAATGGCATTCTAGTGGGTTTATATTTTGGTAAATATTATAGGGAATCATTGTAAATGACCATGCAAGACATCTTAGAAAGTTTCGCGGAATTCCGTCGACTCTAGTATAATTTTTTTTAATTAATTAATTTTTAATTAAATTTCCCTAAGTTTGGAGGTTTAATTAATTAATTATTTTTGAGCAATAATTGTAAAAACTAGGTCCTTGGAATTTTGATATGGGTATTTGTGCTCAAAATAAATGGAATAGCCCACATCCATGGACCAAGTTTCAGCTCAGTCGGACAACTTTAGCCATGGGTTTGTCCACCCAGAGTGTCAGTCAATCTAAAACAACAATTTTAATTGCTAAAGTCCAAACATGGCAAAATTGTAAAATTGTAATAATGAGTTAGAAGGATGTAAAATGATGAAATAAGGTTAGAGAGATACTTCCTAAGCATAACCTAACCACCCAACCTTGTTTCAACCCTTTAAACACCCTTACCCCCTCACCACACTCAAAAGTTACGCCCCCTTAGGGGGATTGACATTTTTCCTTAATAAATTAATTTTGTGACTTGAGTGAGGCCCCCTATCATGTGATTTCATTCCCTTTAGCCTCCACATCACCTACTAAAGTGGATCCACACACTCTCCCTCACATCTCACCCTCCAATCCTTCCCTCATCCCAAAATTTGTGCCCTCCAAGGAGAGTTACGCCCCCCTTTATGGATCTCCAAGGAAAAATCGATTTTTAATTATTTGGGGTCTCTTCCTCTCCCTTGGAATGAATCCCATATCATTCCCACTGGACTTTTTTGTGATCCCAACACTTCCCATACCATCTACACCCTTGATCTATCATTCAAACCCTAGATGGTGCGCCCTAGCCTAGGGATTTATGCTTTTGCTTGGTGTTGGACACTTGGCATAGATCCAAGAGGGGTTAGATTGCCTCTCCACGTATAAAAGGAACACTCCCCTCACTCTTTCACTTACCATATCTTGAGCTAGTGTTATGCTATTTGATTTTCCACACTCTCTCTCTCTATTCCATTCATTTCCATTCTTCTTCTCTTAGGGTTTTGGAGCAAGTATTTATCCAAGATCCCATTTCTTGATGCAATAATAAAAGAAGCTTTGGAGGATTTTGGGAAGAGCTATAAGTATGTTGGTTCTTACAAACACATGAGGTAAAGTTGTTTCAATTTGATATGATGGTTGCATGAATGGATCTTAGGTAAAGTATTTTATTTGAGTAGATATTGCAAAGAGTAGTCTTGTAGATCTATATATGTGGTTAGCTAGATAGGGTGCAAGTATTTCACTTTATCAGTTTAACCCTCCATATTATCCATTGTATGCATGCTGTTGTGTTAAATTTTGCAGGTTGAACTTCAAGGGTTTCATTAGAAGTGCCTTGAGCAAAAGTCTATTCTTTGAGACTCACATACACTCCAAACAATCTTCTTCTGTTGCTCTTTCTCTTTATATTTCTGTTGCAATCCATATTTCAGCTAGCATAATATAGTCTTATGGTCATCATAATATAATTTTTTCATAAATTTTTTCAAGAAAAAGTTTTGCCCTAAAAAATAAAAAGTTTTTCTTCATTGGTATTGTTGTGTGTAACATTTCCAGCAAGCATAGCTTGCTGGTTTTTGCAAGTTCAGATCTGGTTGAGAGGGGTTTTCGCTACCCAAAGACATCCACACAACACTCAAAGACCCCCAAAGGGAGTGGTAGCTATTTCTCAACCTTCCTTCTTCATTTTCCAAGTATTTTTGTCATTTTTTCTCCCTTTTTCTTGCTTGTAGTAGCTCATAGTTGTGGGAGAAGGAGTGGTACGACCTCCTCCCACGTGTGAGCTCTTGGGTAGTTTAAATCTAGCCTATATCTTGCTTTACTTGATTTGTTTTTGCCCTTTTTAAGCTAGGATGTGAGGGTTTATGAGATGAAGGGCATCTCCCAAACCCTAGGATGTGGGGATTAGGGTTTTCTTGGTTTGCTTGTTTGTTTCCTCCCTTTGCTTGCGTCTTTCTTGCTTCTCTCTATTGCTTGCTTGCCTCTCTCTCTTTTCTAAATATTTTCTTAACTAAGCAAGCTTAATTAATTGCCTACCTATTGGGGGAGGAATACCCCAAAAGGTGAGGTTAAGGTTTTAGTATGTGATTGTGATCTAAGTGCTTTATGTTCTAAATATTCTAGATCTAGATCTCATACATGGTTAATCCTTAGCTTAAGCCTATTGGGCACCAATAACTTAACTAGATCTCATGCATGCTTATTTTACTTCAAGACTTTATCTTTATGTTACATGCTTAGATCTATAATCTTTAATGTTTAAGTTGCTTAAATAAGTGGATGGTGTTCTTCTTTATTGCATAGATCTCTTTAAGGCCATTTTCCATATGCTCTAAGTAACTTAATTTATAAGTTGATAAGTAGGCACACTTAAATATTTTTCTTCCTCATACTTAATACTCATGTCTTAATGCTCTTGAACATAACATAAGTGTGAGTTATCTATTTTCCATTAATAGGCAAGTTGTTCTTGCCCTTGTTGTTTTATTTCTTTACTTTGCAAGCTATCTAATTGTGCAATCAAGTGACTTGCTCTCACATAGCATATATGTGTTAATGCTCTTAATATCATAAACTTAATCAACACATCTTTAAGGATGAAGTGAGTTTCGGCCAAGTCACTAAGTCACTCTTTAAAAGTGTCATAAAACTCTTAAAACACTCTAGAACACTCCTAAAAGTATACCTAATTCATATAATAACTTAATAGACTCTTTAGGGTACCTTAGACCGACATCTTCACCATCTAAAATGAGACTTGAGGAATGCAATGAAGGGTGTAGACAGGGAACTGTCTCACGTCGCACAGGATGTGTTCTCTCCGGGAGTACTCTTGTCTTAGGACTGACTGAGAAAGCTAGGGTTAGCCTCATTGCTATACTATCTTGAGCATACAAAAATTATTTGGAAATAGGGGGAGGAGGCTTTGGTGAAAGATTAATAAAACTTAACAATCTTAAGAAATCTTAACAACTCAACCTTAGGCTTAATCTAATATATACCTTGAGGGTTTAATAACTAAGAGTGAGTCATCTTCATAACACTTGTGCTTAAACCTTTAAATTTTCTTTGTTGATGTGGTAATATGTTGATGACAATCTTGTAAATGTTATGTGATGTGTTAATCTCTTTATATCCTGCACAAACACAAAATAATTAAAGTGGTTAACTTGCTTGTTGTATTTTAGCATTCTTTGAATTGTAAATCTTGTGTCTAATATTTATTTGATCAAGTTATTCTTTTGTAAGTAAAATTGTAATCTATTTGTAACGAACAACCCCTTAACTTAGTTGACCCCAAGCCCAGTTTTTAGGCACTAGTCTTAGTTTCCCTAGGAAAAGGTTTGCTTTACATGCTAACCCTTGCACCTTGAATTGCTGCCTTAGCATCTTAGGTTAGAATCCCCCAAGCCTTAACAAATTAAAACTAACTCCTAGAAATTAACTCTAAAACTAATCTAGAAACTAGGGACTACCCCCCTTGGCTTCCCTAGGAGTGATCCTAGATGGAAGAGGTTCTGGTCAAAGTGATAGCGTGGGCTGTGAACCTAGGCATTGTGCCTCCAAGGACACAGTAAGTGAGCCATAATTATCTCACGTTTGCAAGTGTGTATAAGGATGACAACACGACCTTTCCAAGTGTGACTTCATGCAAGAAAGTAGGGCAGACTTCACTACTACATATGGGCGGATTTTTCCACGCTTCCAATAGTTTCATCATTTTTTTAAATAGGGTGGGATTTTCGTGGATATTGCCACGAAAGTTCATCGCAATATCCACGAAAATATTAATTTAACCTGGTCAGGATTTTAGTTGCTATAGCGACGAACGTTCCTAGCAATAGTGACAAAAATTTTTCCTATCTCATTGGTCGGTGTTAACGGCTAGTTGACTATTTTATCTATATATAAGTGACTTTAAGAGACTTTGCGCCACAATTGCTATAGTTGCGACACTGTTCTTGGCTTTTGTTTGAGCTGTTTATTTTTTCCCTCACCCACTGATTGAACAAATCCAATTCTCGATCTACATAGCTCGGATTTTGAACTTGCAAGGTTAGTATGTTATTTTTTATTGATGTACTCATTCAACTTGTAATTTTTTTTTCAAATGTCCAATTTGCATTTAGCTTGTTTTTTCCTTGATAATGTATTATAATATGTGTAGTACCATATTTCATGTCTTTGGTTTTTGGATCTAGTTAGTATATTTTATGGAAAAAGGTATGTGGATTCCATAATATTCTAGGTTTATAGAATCCACATACCCTTTTCCCTTCAATTGTAGCTATAATCTCTCTCTCTCTTTTCATTGATAAAGATATGGAATTGCTCTTGAAACTCAACCCTGATCCGTGAAATGATAGTAATTGATTTCTATATTCCCTGCTTTAGCAGGGACTAATAAGATACATAAACACTAACCCTAAACTTATGTTATGTATATATGTCGTTATTATATAAAGAAAACATTTGTACACATATGACCTTATTATAAAGATGTTATCTATGTCGCCATGATGTTGATCCTCTACACATATGATCACCTTATTATAAAGATGTAGGTCACTATAAATAAACATATCATAATCGAAAGGAGTAGCCAAAATATAAAACTTGGACAACTTAATGTTTGGTATGGTGTAGGTAAGACAATTACTTGTCAGGACAAGGATTTGTCACAATGAACGAAAATGACAGGAAGCTTGCTTGATTAAGAGTGACATTAGAGGCGAGGGGCAATGGAAAATGTTATTGCACTTTCTATGATTGTAGAGGCTTGAAAAATAGAGGACTTTTAATAACAACAACCCAAAGACATTGTAGGGAGAAGGGGCACACCGAAGGGGGTTGTGAATATCGTCCCTTGGTAAGAGGATTCAATATTTGATGTATTCTCTGTAATAATCAGTATGTCATGAATTTTAGTAATATTTCTCATCAGGATTTTTATATTTTCTATACACAATAACTTTTGTATGTTTTTTTAAAATATATAGACGATGCCCCCAAAGTGTCGAGTTTTAGAGAGTTATTTGCCAAGTACTAGCAGACATACTACTTTGAATGGANAGAGGCTTGAAAAATAGAGGACTTTTAATAACAACAACCCAAAGACATTGTAGGGAGAAGGGGCACACTGAAGGGGGTTGTGAATATCGTCCCTTGGTAAGAGGATTCAATATTTGATGTATTCTCTGTAATAATCAGTATGTCATGAATTTTAGTAATATTTCTCATCAGGATTTTTATATTTTCTATACACAATAACTTTTGTATGTTTTTTTTAAATATATAGACGATGCCCCCAAAGTGTCGACTTTTAGAGAGTTATTTGCCAAGTACTAGCAGACATACTACTTTGAATGGAGATGAAATTCGATATCAGAATATTGAAGTTGCTGATCAAGTTATTAATGATGATATGGATGGAGATAACGTTAGTGATTCAAATCAGGAAGATGAGATACATAGATTGATCTAAGACGCATTTTCTCCAATGGACGAGGACAACCAGGATGATAGTCATGATGTTGATCCTCTACTCGAGAAGTCACGTCAACCTCTTTGTGAAGGCTCAACAAAAAATCTTTTATATTTTATATTGTTCTTGGTGAACCTGAAGGTTTTGAATGGTTTATCAAACACATGTCTCACATAGATACTAAGGTATTTAATTTGTTAATTATTTATCCCTGTATGTTCACAAATACTTAAAAGGTTCAATTTTTTCCTATATTCGTATTGTTTTCTAATTTGTAAATTAGTATATTGGATGATATATTGATGATTAATATTGTTTACATTGACTTATTGTTTAGAATTTTGTAGATTGTTCGGTGATGTTCTATTACTAACGTCAAATATTTTTCCACGCACATATCGAGAAATATCCGTGATTATGAAAGAAATTGGAATGGACTATCAGGCTATTGATGCATGTCCTAATGATCATATCATATATTATGGACAATATGCATTAAAAAATGAATTCCCACAATGTCAAATAAGTAGATATCAAATTGATAAAGCATCAAAGAAGGTGTCTTGCAAAGTTCTTCGTTATATTCCGATAATTCCACATTTCCAATGGTTGTTCAGGTGCCAAAGTATAGCACAGTTTATGGATTTCCATGCAAAGAATAGAAGTCGAGATGATGTTCTTCGAATTTCTACAGATGGTTCTGCATTGAACTACATCAAAGAAAAATGGCCAATTTTTAAAGAAGAACCTCGTAATGTTAGACTTTCGTTGGCAACTGATGGTGTCAATCCATTTGGAGAGCTTCGTTCTACGTACTCAGTGTGGCCTATTTTTGTTATAAACCATAACCTTCCTCCTTGGATGTCGATCAACAGAGAGCACACAATGTTGGCAATGATTGTTCCAGGTATTTAATTATCTTTTATTTGATTTAAAGCATGACAAAATATTTCATTTCTTTGTTTCGTGCATGGTAGTTATTTCTTTTATATATCACGACATCTAGATAAGTATAATTAATCATGTAGTAGGTTGAATCAATCAGGTAGGTACCAGGTTAAAGATATGAACATATATATTGAGCCTCTCATCGACGAGTTGTTGAAGTTATGGGTTGGCGTCACTATATATGACATCTCTAGACCAATAGGGAAAAGACGATTTTAATTCCATGGAATACTATCATGGACAATTCATGATACTCCCAGGTTAACACGTTTTTGTGGTATATTGTTACTTTATTTTGTGATTTAATATTATATATCTTTTTTGAAAAAATCATGCATTATTTTAAATTGTAACTCTAATTTGATGCTACATTTATTCATATATCTTGTAGGTCTTCAAACAAAGGGTAAATTTGCATGCCCAGTTTGTGGTCC
>JASDQU010738829.1:175043-189187 GCA_032191745.1 Picea mariana
GACAAAAACTATGAACTCACCTCTTGCAATACCTCTTACTTATAATGTTAAGACCCAACAAAACATAATACATAAATACCTTTCTCTCTCACTTTTACATCACACCAATCCATCTCATCTCATATGGTTGCACTATCCCTCTTCCAAACTCTCTAAATAATACATTCTCATCCTTTTACCTGGGTGCACTCTCACTCTGCTATTCTCATTCTAAATACCAAACCTTCCCAATGATTTTTAACTCAATATTTTCTTTTTCTACCACACACGAATTAACAAAATACATATATGATCTATTATAACTAGTTCCATAATTGCTTTCCCTTGTCCTCTCACTGGCTAAAAAAATGAGGTAGCCCCTTGTTCTTCTATTACTTCTCTTTTACTTATCTTTCCATTAGTTGTTAAAATCAACATTTGCTAGTTGAATGAAGCCTTGTTCCTATTGGGAGTTTTTTGGGGCTAGCTTAGACTTCCCATTATAATCTCTGGCCACTTCTTACCTAGTAGCACCCAATATTACCTAGTTCTCCCCTTGTATTCTTCCTCTCCTAGTGTTCCATGCTCTCCTACATACTCTTCCTCTTTTCCTAGTCCTTCAACTGCTTGGGGAAAGTATTGCCTCTCCTCCTTAGCTCTTCTTCCTTGCACCCCTTTTTCTCCATTTTTATTTGGCTATAATATCAATGGGTCCCTTATAGGTCATTATCTCTAGATAACCTCTACCTAGTTAACCTCTACTTGAGATAACCTCTACCTAGTTAGGATCAACTATCACTTGTTTGGTCAGTTTTCAAAGATGTCCCCCTTAATGGTCACATTCCATAGCTTGAAACTATGGAGCCCCTCCCAATGGTGACATCATATCTTCCTTTGATCCTCTCTGCTCCATTGGTACCATTGGTATTTTTCACCTCTACGTTTTCATTGAAATTAGGTTGATGCATTTCACCTCCTACACTTGCATAAAATACCCCATTGATGTATGCCACCTCTCATTCTTGCACTAAATCTAGGCTACCATGTGTTGTTTTTGTGCTTTTGATGACTCTATATTACTAGTTTATGATGCCTATTATGCTCACACTCTCCATATTATTGTATGTCACATGGGACTCATCCTTTCCTTTTCATAAGAGATCATGTTTCTAATCCTACCTCACTTGTGGTAATATGCCAACCTCTGTGATGTAGGTATCTAGCTAAACATGTTCTTGCATTGTTCATTGCTAATTCTTGGAAATTAAAATATGTATTAGTCTCCCCCCTTGTATATTGAACATATTGATGATGTACCCAAAATTTTGGACCTCATTATTATCTTCCTTTTTCTATGCTCCAACAATTGTGCAAGTGACATCCACAATTCTCTTCCTATTATTATTATCAAGGAAGAAGTTGATAACTATCCCTTATATACATTATGCCTAAGTTATCGAGGCATCAAATAACATTATGTTTTTACAAGAATATATGAGTCAATGTCATAATGACCCTTTAGGTTCATAAGAGTTTCCAAATGTTCAAGGTGTTAAGAGCCATTATTTCCCAAATCATTCAGAACATAGAAGAAAATTTACCAATAGCTTATACATAGGTGATGAAAGAGATTTTAAAACTTTTCATAAATCACAACCTTTATACTGATGGTGCCTTCATGGGTTCAAAAACTTATTTTACAAACCTAACAATATTTCTACCTTTCAACATTCTCATGAACCCTTGGGTTTACCATTACTCCTTGTGGGTCATAAATTTCCACTCAGCAAATTCATACAATTGAAATTTTTGTCACTTGCAAAAGCCTATATGACATCAGTACAAATATATGAATTCAAGTAGGAGTAGACCTTTTCCCTTTCAAGTTGATGATCCCCATCAACTTTGGGACTCAATGTCTCTTCATTAAATTCTCCTTCTAATGAGGATGGCATAGACAACTTCAAATGATTCACATATACATTGGAATATTTTCCCATATATGGTGACCAATACAAGCAAATAGCTTTTATTCATTCTTATCCACAATCCTAACATATCATTTTAAACCTTTCTTTGGTGGGTGAAAACACACTTGATCAAACCTAGGAGGTATGTGTTGTTAAATGCTTATCATGCCTCTTTTCGTAACTTGATTGAGATTCCTACAAGCTGGTTGCTCATACGTACCTACACATGTTCATGGATTTTTCTTTTTAACGAAGTTCACAAAATTTCCCATTGATCAATTTTATTAATTGTTCCACTTTGAGGGATAAAATTTCAAGTTAAAGTGAGTACAATAAAATATGAGAAAGTCATAGGTGGAGGATTTGAGGTGAGCAATGAATTGTGCAATTAACACTGATATATATAAATGACAAACAATCTTCCCAAATATTGGGATGTTATAGCCTCACAATCCTCCTTCAAGCCTACAATCATATCAAAGACTCGAGACTTGCATATATATACAAGTTTTGTAAGGTTTTAACCATTTACCAAAATTTGAGCTAGATGTAGGTAATCCCTTATATTCTTCAAGTACATAAGAGTTTAACTTTAGAGCTATGGTCAAATAAAAACATCAAAGGTCTTAAAGGAATTTGACCATGTGGTTTTGTATATATTTATCATACTTGATTACCAAATCAAAATGTTGCAGGATGCCATTCACATGAAGTCCGAGTTTTGTTGTGACTTGGATCAATTGACAAGGATTATAAAAGCTTATGATTTGAGTTAATTTTTTTTTTCGTTTTCCCAACAAATAAGTCATGTAGTACTTCAATGCCTAAACTATGATGTACAATTCCTTATCTTATTTGGGTATATTATGATTGCACCAACAAAAGTTTCAAGTGCTATGTTATCCAACTCCTTCATTATATCAAAGGTTTTTCCATTATGTATCATGCAAAATTTGCTTTGATTTCAAATGAAATTGCAAGTTTCATTAGATTTAATATTGATGCATTACAATTCTTTCAAGTCAAAGCTTCAATTATTTGGTTTTCAATTGCAATGAATTGAAAGGTTATACTTGCATTTTCTAATGTGCATTGAAGAGACACTTCATTCCTAAATAATTTGCTAACCCCATGAATTACCTTGGTTCAATTAAATTATATGGGATCAACAAATTTACAACGAATTTTATATTTCTTAGGTCAATACACAATTCACATCCTCTAACTACAAAATCCATACACAACAATAATTGTTTTCCAAGCTCATATTTCTTCATGTTGGCTTGCAATTAATTGTGTTGAAGGGTTAAAAATATCATCTCCAAATGTTTCAAATGATCTTCCCAAATCTTGCTAAAAGTCAAAATATCATCCAAGGAGGCTACAATAAACAAGTTTGAGAAATGGTCTTAAGATATCATCCATCAATCTTAGAAGTGTTGTCATAGTATTATGTAATATAAATTGCATAATGACTCACTCATGCAATCCATGTGTTTTTTTGAAAGTAATATTCCAAATTATTCTTTGTTTATATTGTCATATTGGTATCCTTACTTCTAATCCAATTTCATGATAACACATTCTTCCAATATTTGGTTGATTAGTGCCTTGATTATTTGTAGGGGATATAAATATTGCAATATATTACAATATTACAATGTAATAGTAATGCCATATTACAATGTAATATGGCATTACCATATTACAATATAAAATGGTAATCCCATATTACATTACCATATGGAAATACCATATCTCATTTTTTTTTGTTTTAAACTTAAAGCCATTGCCGCAATATCGACGATAGTTCGTTGGAAACAATTTTATATTTTACCACAACCATCGCAATAGCGACGAAATTTCGTCGCAATTTGCCATGCATTTTTGTCGCACATACAACATCTGCATCGTAAGCATGGTGTTGAGATATATTTTCGTCGATATTGCCATAGATTTTCGTCGCAAGTTGCAACGATTTTGTGTCGCACATTTATCATTTGCATCATAAGTTATTGGCCTAGAATAAATTGTTGTCGCAACTTGCCACACTTCTTCGTTGTTATTGCGACGTAATTTTGTCGTAATTGCGACGATTCATAGGGATAACCGATCTTGAAGGTGGTGACACGTGGAGCGCTTATTTCATCGATGTTTCCACGCACACCTGGATCGTGGATATAGCGACAAAATTATTCTGATGAAAAAATATCTCGACTTTCGTGGAAATTGCGACGTATAAGTGTGGCAATATCAACAAAAAACTGTCACAAATTTGGTCATATGTACTAGTGCTTCTACAACTACTGAACAGCATTTAGCTTCAAATTATGACATGGGGGCACTTAGAGGCATGAAAGCCCTAGCCAGGGATAAATCATGGTCCTCCTCTCCCTCAACATCAGAGCGGTGGGAGGTCCCCTTAAATTACCTTCCTTGCACAAACTTCTTACTGTTGTTAAGGTGAATATTATCTTCTTTCAAGAAACCTTGGTGGACGAGGAAAAGGCTTGGAAATTTACACATTTACTTTTCCCTTCATGGATGGTTAGTGCAGTCAGCTCTATAGAGAAGTTAGGAGGACTTCTTATTGCTTGGAATCCTATTTTATTGGATTTACAACCATTTATTTGTGTAGGTGGAATCCTGCTGACAGGTATACATCTTCCAGATAACAAAAGGATATCCCGACAGAAGATGAGTGCGGATAGGCACAGGATAGAGCACAACTTTGAGGTTGGGGATTTGGTTTTCTTGAGACTCCAACCTTACAGACAGTTATCTCTGAAGAAGAGGGGGCTGAGAATCTCAAGCCCATATTTTATGGCCCTTACAGAATCATGCGCCGAGTAGGCGAGGTTGCTTATGAGTTAGAGCTTCCAGAGGGGAGAAAGATTCATAACGTGTTCCTCGTATCTTGCCTCAAAAAGGCAGTGGGACAATTAATTAGCACATCAAAGGAGCTTCCCCCATTGGATGAGGAGGGACAATTGGAGCTGGTTCCAGAGGAGGTGTTGGAGTTCCAGGAGCAAAAACTGAGGAGTAGGGTCATCAGAGAATGTTTGATAAGATGGAGAGAGCTTCTAGTAGAGGACGCTACTTGGGAGAGTGAGCAGGTGTTGCAGCACCTTGGATTGGTATTGCTTGAGGACAAGCAATTTCAGGAAGGGAGGAATGTAATGTCCCTTTCATAATAGGAGCTCCAGAGAGGAGGCTTAATGGTCTAAACCGCCCTGTTAGACTATATCCAGGCCTAGAAAAGGGGTAAACAAGGTTACTAGAGGTCACTCTAGTCACAGGTGTTATATTCAGAAAGTGGCATTGAGATAAAAAGGGTTAAAAGCGCTTTTAAGTCATTATGAGTTAAAAATAGAAGTAAATAGTGAATTAGGGTTTCAGCAGTGATTTAGGGTTTTGTAAGTCAACAATGAATTAGGGTTTTAGCAGTGATTTAGGGTTTTGGAAGGCTATAAAGGAAGGGTCAGCAACCTAATTCATTATTATGCAGATTATGACTTGTCATTGAGGAGAGAGGCGCATCTTAGAAGAGATAGTTCAGTGGATTCCAGGAGGAAGACACTAGTTGGCTGATTTCAATGTTGAGAGACACACCCTAGTCACTAGGAAGATCACAAACTTCTTCCATCATCCTTCAACAACAATTACTTAGTGTTCAAGAGTAAGGGCGCATTCATCCAGAGGGAGGGCACAACTTCTAGGAGGTTTAGAGATCGACTTGTCCCATCTAGGGATAATTTCGAGATTTCCCTCCGACCCATTTGAGAGGAAGGCAAGGTGCATCTTTTTCCTGGTTCCTCACCAAATTTTGACGGAGGAGTCATCTGGGGCGCATTTTCCAGACTTGGTAGTGTGGTACTTTTGGTGGATACATTCAGGGTTCTTGAGCAATAATTAGGCCATATTCAGGGAAACCCTTCCGACCCATTTCCTAGTAGACCAAGGCAGTCATTTTGAGATACATCTCGTCTGAGTCCAATGATGGAATGACTAGGATGCATTTTTATAGAGAAAGAGGGGCACATTCCCCCAGGGGGATCCATCCGAGGTCCAAACCCACCAGCAGAGGGGTCCGGTAGTTACCATTACTGAGCACTAGGGCAGGGTGCATCACTTGGGACTGTTCCCAGGCCATTCCAAGAGGTATAGCTCCCAGGGTGAACTTTCCAGACTTCTAGGAGTTGTCGTATGAGCTGCCATAGTTCCAACGCATCCATTGATCCCGCAGTGCTCACATATTCCAGGTATTATCTTTTGTTGTTTATTTTTATTCTGGCTAACATCCTTTTGTCTTTTGATCTAGTCGAGTGTTGTCATTTTATTCAGCCGCATTTGGCCTTTTGTAATCCGCAAAGATATCATAATATAAACTTTGCAGTCCGTTGTCACATTTATTATTTGTATGACCATTTATATGTTGTAAATGATTGATCCTACACACACATTAGCAGCATTTCCTAGACTAGCCAAGTCAGGAACATTACAGTGGTATCAGAGCTTTAGTCCTAGCAGCCTGGGACTAAAGACAATGAGTGTAGCAGAAGACCCAGAGGGTCGTGAACACATAGGTGATGAATTTGTCACTTACAATAGGCATAAGAAAAGAAGGCATAGGCTTGACTTTCCCCCTTTTCCTCCTAGCTCAGAGGAAGAGGAAGAGGCACACAGAGAAGAAGAGAGAAGGGAAGAGCGTAAGGCTGAGCGCGAGGTAGAGAGGACGCTAGGAGACAGATATGAGCGACCAAAGGGTAGTGGAAAGGCCCCTGTAGATCCAGAGACAGATTTCATGCAGGTTATCAATGATAGGTTAGCTATTCAATGGACCATGTCTCAGTCCTTGGCACAGGTGGTTGATAGATTGGTTAGAGTGGGCACCCCAGACACACAAGTCCCGCATGCAGCACAGGGGAACTCAAGAGCAGGGAGTAGACCCCAGTCACCCTCTCGCACATACACCTCTGCAATTAGGATCCCCAGACCCTTGTTTCCCAGTTTCCAGAGGGCACCCCCGGTAGCAACACCGCCACCGATATCACAGATGCCACCCACTCATGCAGAGTAAATTGCAGAGTATAGGAGGGAGTACACAACATTGGGTCATGACTTCCATGAGGACATGAACCTAGTCGAGTACTATGGACTCAGACTCAGAAACCACCCCAGAGATCTACAGAGAGGAGGACTGCCACAACAATAGGGGCATAACATGGATTTCATCCAAAAAGTTGGTAAACTCACCATACCTTCTTTCGACGGATAGTCAAAATGCGCTGCCAAAGCTTGGGTATAGAAACTAGACACATACTACAAGCTCAACCATATGACCGAGACAGAGGCCATCAGTTTCGCGACCTTACACTTGGAGGGCGAGGCAAACGAGTGGTGGTATCATGGTTTGGTGACATTGGGTCACTGTTGCATCACTTCTTATAGGGAGTTCACAGAGAGGCTCATGGATAGGTTTGACAGGAGGGATCCCAAGATCCACTTTAGGGATCTAGCCCAGCTGAGACAAAATGACACAATAAAGGCGTTCATCATGGAGTTTCATTGGGTAGCCATGGCAGTGACATATATATCAGAGCCTAGGCTAATCATGCTATTCACAGAGGGACTCACCGAGCCATTGAGAGGATGGGTGAAGACATACATGCCTCCCACCTTGTAGGATTCCATCCTTCGCACTCGAGATTTGGAATACTCAGTGCCAAAGACTAAAACCTTTTCCAAACCCTTCGTACCCCAGAAGGATCGAGGCAGGAAGACATTCCAAAGAGAATGGAAGGGCAAGGAGAATTTGGATGATGAGACTATGTGAAAGCTTATGAGGAGGAAGCTTTGCTTCAACTGCAGAGACCCTTGGGTCCCAAGCCACCGCTGCATGGGCAAGGGAGAGATTCATTATATTGAGGTGGCAATAGACAATGTGGACAGTGAGTAGGAGGAGCAAGATAGTGGATCCACTAGCTCAGAGGAGGAGTCTACATAGATAGAGGAGCAACCTCCATGTAGATCACCAACACCGGCAGGAGCCCATCCTCTAGTAGTCCCACAGCTTCCTGAGCAGGCTAACAGAAGGAAACCAACAAAGGGAGGAGTCATAGTGACCCTTTCTGGTGTTCCCAGGTATGATACCCTCCAGATCAGAGGGAATATTCAGGGGCAACGGGAAATCACCCTGATAGATGGTGGGGCCACCCACAACTTCATCGATGCTTCACTAATATCGAGACAAGAACTTCTAGGCAGAGTTACAGACTTGGAGGTAAAGTTAGGGAACTATACAGTGAGAGACACATTTTATGTGGTTGACCTATCTGACACATATGTAGTGTTGGGAGTCCAGTGGATGATTACCTTGGGAAAAATCACCACCAATTACCAAACCTTGGAGATGGGATTCAAAGACCATGACGGGAAGAAGGTTTTTCTAAGAGGTATGTTGATAGGAGCACCCAAGATAGTTTCAGCCAAGAGGATGGAGAGGATATTCAGACATGGGGAGGTAGCATATGATGTCGAGTGTTTGATCACTACGTGGAAGGATTCAGAGGGTCGACAATAGTATCATACATAGATCAAGAATTTGTTGGGACGACATTAACAGGTTTTTGAGTCGATTCCACCAGGGAGACCACCTGACAGGGGGCTTGAGCACACCATTGAGTTGGAAGAGGGGGCCAAACTGATGATCAACCCCGCTATCATCATCCTAGGAGGTTCAAGGATGATATAGAGAAGGTAATCAAGGAATTGCTAGCTATGGGACACATCAGACAGAGCAACATCCCATTCGCTTCTTCAGTTGTCTTAGTTCTGAAAACGGATGGCACCATGAGGATGTGCATTGATTACTAAGCCTTGAATAAGAAAAACATCAAGAACTAGTATCCTATCCCACACATTGACGAGTTGCTGAATGAACTACATGGGGTAGTGTTCTTCTCAAAGATTGATCTACACTCTGGGTATCACCATATCAGTATCCGAGAGCAGGACATAGAGAAGACGACATTTCGATGTCACTTTGAACATTTTGAGTTCCTGGTTATCCCATTTGGGCTAACCAATGGACCCACAACGTTCCATTCTTGCATGAACCACATATTCAGGGATCAGTTGAAAAAATCAGTCTTGGTTTTCTTCGATGACATATTGGTCTACAACAAGACATGGCAGGAGCATATGAGGCACTTGGATGAGGTATTGAGCATCATGAAGGCACAATCATTATATGCCAAAGAGTCCAAGTGTGAGTTTGGTATGACATAACTGCTTTACTTAGGCCATATCATCAGTGCACAGGGGGTACAAGTGCACCAGAAAAAGATCAGGGCCATTCTGGACTGGCCAACGCCTAGGAACTTAACATAGTTGAGGAGTTTCTTCAGGTTGTGCAACTATTACAGGCGGTTCATCTAGGGTTTTTCTCAGCTTGGAGCACCACTGACGGATCTTTCCAAGCATGGGGCTTTCATCTGGACCAAGGAATCACAAAAATCCTTTGATCACATGAAAGAATTCATGAGCACTTGTCCAGTATTGGCATTACCAGACTTCACCTTGCCATTTGTATTAGAGTGTGACACATCCAACGAGGGTATCGGGGCAGTTTTGATGCAGGGAGGAGACCCCATTGTATTCGAGAGCAGGAAGCTCAATCAACCTGATAGGTTGTACTCCATTTATGACAAGGAGATGTTGGCAATCATGCATGCCTTGACCAATTTCAGACAATACTTGGTGGGCAACAAATTTTTGGTCAAGACGGATCACAACAGCTTGAAGTATTTCCTTGAGCAGAAGGACCTCAGTGAGCACCAACAGAAATGGGGGAATGAAGGTACAAGAATTCAAATTCGACATAGAGTATGTCAAGGGGAAGAAGAACATTATGGCTGATGCACTATCGAGGAGACCTACAACTTGTTCTTTGATGGAGATTTCAGCAGATTGGAAATCCCACTTGTTAGTGGAATATTCCAAGAACATGTTCTCTTGTGAGGTGATGGATGGACAGATACAGGATGACATGTATAGGGTCATTGAAGATGTCATATTATACAAGGATAAAGTCTATCTGGTGCCAGATTTGGGGCTCAAGAAGAAGATCCTCAAAATAGTTCATGATTCACCACCAACAGGCCATCAGGAGTTCTTCAAAACCCACAGACAGATCAAGGAGAGGTTCTAATGGAAGGGCCTCAAACAAGACATTATGAGACACATCAGTGAGTGTGTGAATTTCCAGCAGAACAAGTCAGAGCATGCTCTTCCAGTAGGGCTACTTCAGCCACTCCCCATTCCAGAGCAGACATGGGAGAGTATATCGATGGACTTCATCACAGGCCTACCCAAGGTCCAGGGTAAGGACTGTATCTATGTAGTGGTTGACATATTGACCAAGTTTTCTCAATTCTATGCCATACCAAAAGAGTACATCGTAGTTTAGGTAGCCGAGATATTCTTCAGGGAGGTCTTCAGACTTCATGGGTTGTCTAGGAACATCGCCAGTGACAGGGACAGTCGGTTCATGGGGACATTCTGGAGAGAGTTATTTCGGTTGGTGGGGACATAGCTGACACTCAACACCAACTATCACCCTCAGACAGATGGGCAGACTGATATTTTCAACAAGTGGGTTGAAGGATATTTGAGGAACTATTGAGGTGGACAACAGAGAACATGGGTAAATTGGCTACATCTAGGAGAGCATTGCTACAACACCACTTTCCACATGTCCATTGGTATGACACCCTTCTGAGCATTATACGAATATGATGCTCCCACTTTGGTAGACTTGTTTTTCAGGGATAGAAGAGCTCCCAAAGATAATGATTGGATCATAGAGAGTCAGGAGATTCTCAAGTTGTTGAAAGAGAACCTATAGACAACATAGAATTGACAGAAGATGAGTGCGGACATGCATAGGAGAGAGCGCAGCTTTGAGGTTGGGGATTTGGTTTTCTTGAGACTCCAACCTTACAGATAGTCATCTTTGAAGAAGAGTGGGGCAGAGAAGATCAAGCCCAAATTTTATGGCCCTTACAGGATTGTTGGCACAGGGGCAGACCCAGGGTTCAATGCTCAAGAGCACACCAACAAAACCCTAACTACCGGCCCTTTCGACAACATCTCCGAACTAGATGAAGTCTCACCCGAGGTAGAGGCAGGGGTGGTCATAGGAATCAGATGTTTGCAACCTTAGCTGGGACACCGATCTATGATTATATATTTTACAGAGCACTTAGCATAGATCATTCATCAATATTTAACCCTTATGGCACTTCGCAGATAGCACAGAGCATTGTAGTGAATACTTAGACTAAAGATGATTCAATACTTAGCCACATAAATACAGATTTGATTCAGTAGATCAAGCACTAAGCATATTATATATCATATCTAACATTCATTCATATATCATAAGCACAGAGCATAACTAGATCTATTTAATCACAACAAGCACTTAGCTAAGAAGGAGATAAACACATTAGGTCGAAGCACAGAGCACAATACACAAAGTTATCGTGGTTCACCCCCACCCTGGGGATACGTCCACAAAGTCTTCTTCTTTATATTATCTCGATCAAGCGGTTACAACACAGAGCTTCAGTGACCCTTACTTTGCATAGGACAAAATATCTGCGCAGATCACTAGATCCTTCTTCCTTGCACTTCAACACAAAACTACAACAACTTACACTTAGCTTTTCAATCTCCTTACAATCATGCATAGAGCACTTGAAATATACATCCAATCACACAGATCCAACTACTAGCACTAAGCCTTTAGCTATACATCACATAGATGTACTACTATCCTCTACTTACATTACCTAAGTATCTATTTATAGATTACAAAATGGGCCTACACGTGGGTAAACCCATGAGCTGACATCCATTTTGCTCTACATCAACCCAAAACCCTAAAAGGGACCCAAAAATAGGTCTTTCTTCCCTAATTTCCTCTTTGCATTGTGCTCCATTTTTGGAAAGCTGTCGAAGTCCCAAAAACGGTCAAATATGACCAAGTATTCTTCAAAACTTGGTCAAGGGACAACATGCCCCCTAATTTTAGTCTCTTGATCTCCTTCAGAGTTTTCTTGTTCCATATTCATTTTTTCAAGTCTAGCAATCATTCTAGGGAAATCCAATACTTCATGGTCCATAACTTTACAACAGAGGTAGCTAGGGTTTCTCCCAGGGCATTCCTTAGCAAGATGTCCTAGTCTTCTGCAATTGTAACAAAGAGTTAATCCTCTCTTTCTCGTCCATGATCCCTGACTCTTATTGTACTGCGCGCTAGGATCATGATGGCTAGCCTACAAAAATTTCTTTCTAGGATCCTGCATCCATTGGTTAGTCCAAAAATTCTTTCTATGCATAGGTATAACATATATTTCACTATTCCTATCAGACCTATTCATATCAAACTTTCTCTTATCTAACAATGCTCTAGTTTTCAGGCTAGGACAAAATTTATCAAGCGTACCTAAATTCATGCTTCAAAAACAAAAAAATTCCACTTATCTTACCTATATAGAGCACAGAGCTTTCAAATCTAAAACTTGAACTATTCTCACCTTTACTAGAGGCTAGAGCTTACAAATATTAACTCTTTTCTGTGGAAATTTCTACTTTTACCTTTCTGAGAGCATAAAGTGTTCAGATCTCATTTCTTTTCTTCAGTATCAACCTCTTTCTTGCATATTTGACCTCTTTCCTTCAGATCTGACCTTTCTTTCTTAGCACAAAGCTTCATAGGTCACGTAGAATACTATGCACTAGGGCAACAGATTTACGCACATAGCTTATTTCGCACAAAGCTTTTTCTTCTTTAGTTCCCAACAATCATAGTTCCAGGTCCTGACAATAGAACCATTTGTTGGCACAGGGGAAGACCCAGGGTTCAATGCTCAAGAGCGCACCAACAAAACCCTAAATATCGGCCCTTTTGGAAACACCTGTGAAGCAGACGAAGTCTCACCTGAGGTAAAGGCAGGGGTGGTCGCAGGACTCAAATGTCTGCAACCTTAGCTGGGACACTGATTTGTGATTATATCTTTTACAAGACACTTAGCATAGATCAGTCATCAATATTTAACCCTTATGGTACTTCGCAGATAGCACAGAGCATCGTAGTGAATACTTATACTAAAGATGATTCAGTACTTAGCCACATAAATATAGATTAGATTCAGCAGATCAAGCACTAAGCATCTTATATATCAGATCTAACATTCATTCATATATCATAAACACAAAGCATAACTAGATCTATTTAATCACAGCAAGCACTTAGCTAAGAAGGAGATAAACACATTAGGCCGAAGCACAGAGCACAGTACACAAAGTTACCGTGGTTCACCCCCACCCTGGGGCTACGTCCATAAAGTCTTCTTTTTTATATTATCTCGGTCAAGTGGTTACAACACAGAGCTTCAGTGACCCTTACTTCGCATAGGACAAAAGATCTGCGCAACTCGCTAGATCCTTCTTCCTTGCACTTCAACACAAAACTACAACAACTTGCACTTAGCTTTTCAATCTCCTTACAATCATGCACGTTGCACTTACAATATACATCCAATCACACAGATCTAGCTACTAGCACTAAGCATTTAGCTATACATCACATAGATGTACTACTATCCTCTACTTACATTACCTAAGTATCTATTTATAGATTACAAAATGGGCCTACATGTGGGTAAACCCACGGGCTGACATCCCTTTCCCTTTACATCAACCCAAAACCCTAAAAGGGACCCAAAAATAGGTCTTGCTTCCCTAATTTCCACTTCGCATTGCGCTCCATCTTTGGCAAGTTGTCGCAGTCCCAAAAATGGTCAAATATGACCAAGTATTCTTCAAAACTTGGTCAAGGGACAACAAGGATCATGCGCCGAGTAGGCGAGGTTGATTATGAGTTAGAGCTTCCAGAGGGGAGCAAGATTCATAACATGTTCCATGTATCTTGCCTCAAAAAGGCAATGGGAAAATTCATTAGCACATCAGAGGAGCTTCCCCCATTGGATGAGGAGGGACAGTTGGATCTAGTTCCAGAGGAGGTGTTGGAGTTCTAGGAGTGGAAAATGAGGAGCAGAGTTATCAGAGAATGTTTGATCAGATGGAGAGGGCTTCCAGTAGAGGATGCTACTTGGGAGAGCGAGC
>JASDQU010738829.1:190185-219069 GCA_032191745.1 Picea mariana
TACTTAGTGTTCAACAGCAAGGACACATTCATCCAGAGGGAGGGTGCAACTTTTGGGAGGTTTAAAGATCGACTTGTCCCATCCAGGGATAATTCTGAGATTTCCCTCCAACCCATTTGAGAGGAAGGCAAGACACATATTTTGCCTAGTTCCTCACGAGATTCTGATGGAGGAATCATCTGGGGAGCATTTTCCATACTTGGGAGTGCGGTACTTTTGGCGGATACATTCAGGGTTCTCGAGCGAGCATCAGGCCATATTCAGGGAAACCCTTCCGACCCATTTACTGGTAGACCAAGGTAGACATTTTGAGACACATCTCGTCTGATTCCTACGGTGGAATCACTAGAACGCATTTTTCCAGAGAAAGAGGGGTGCATTCCCCCAAGGTGATCCATCGAGGGTCCAAACCCACCAGCAGAGGGGTCCAACAGTTACTGGTACTGAGGAATAGGGCAGGGTGCATCATTTGGGACAGTTCCCAGGCCATTCCAAGAGGTATAACTCTCGGGGTGAACTTTCCTGACTTCTATCAGTTACCGTACGAGATGCCATAGTTCCAGCGCATCCATTGATCTCGCAGTGCTCACATATTCCGGGTATTATCTTTTGTTGTTTATTTGTATTCTGGATAAGATCCTTTTGTCTTTTTATCTAGCCAAGTGTTGTCATTTTATTCAACCATATTCAGCCTTTTGTAATCCGCAAAGATATCATAATATAAACTTTGCAATCCTTTATCACATTTATTATTTGTATGACCATTTATATGCTATAAACGATTGATCCTACACACACATTAGCAATGTTTCCTAGACTAGCCAAGTTAGGAACATTATAGCAGAAGCAAGGGGCAGGGGATATTAAAGCGTTTGGACATAGTTTTTGTTTCATCATCTCTTCTGGATGACACAATCAGATATAGAACGTGGGTTGAACTCCCCTTCATCTCAGATCATGCACTAGTTATCCTACAAATGGAATATGGAAATAAGAGGATCGCTTATCCCTACAAATTCAATCCTACATATCTACGAGATGAGTCATTCAGAGATATTGTCAAGTCTATTTGGTGTGCAAATCAGGGTATTAGAGAGGAAGGTGCTCAATGTAGACTATTTTCTAAGTTAATCAAGTTAAAAGCCTGGGTTAAAAAATGGATTATAGAAAATAAAAAACAGGAAGAAAATCAGTATGTAAAGCTAGAAGCTGATATAGTTGGGATATTATAAATAAGTCTGGACATTACGCTTAACTCTGATTGGGATACTCTATTGAAACAATGTGAATTTGATCGCAATAAACTATTGATGGAGGAAGAGGAGCGTTGGCGCCAGAAAAGTAGGGCCACATGGATTAAATGTGGGGACACAAATACTAAGTACTTCCACAATTTTGCGAGCCACAGACGCAATACAAAACATCTATGGGAAATCAAGGATGATGAGGGGCAAGTTCACCTCGGCTAGGAAGCTATTAAAAGGGAAGCAAAGAGACATTTTATTTATTTTTACAAAGCATCGGATCAAAATTCGATAATTGATCAAGTTGAATTAGTAAGGATGTACCCTAGATTGGTCACAGAAGAGGACATGAACACTATTGAAATTGTTGTTACAAAAGAGGAAGTTTTGGGTGTATTAAAAGGCATTTCCAAAGAAAAGAGTCTAGGCCCTCACGGGTGGACTGTGGAATTCTACATTTCCTTCTTTGATCTGGTAGCTAATGATTTGCTGGAAGCCATTGAAGAAGCAAGCCTAAAGGGTGAGGTTAACAGATCTCTTAATTTGAATCTTATTGCGCTTATAACCAATTTTAATGGACCTACTACATTTGGAGACTTCCGCCCGATTGCATTTTGTAATCTCTGCTACAAGATTATCTCTAAAATCATTGTCAAAAGAATTAGACCAATCCTGTCGCGCACACTTTCAGAGGAGTAGTTTGGGTTATTGAAAGGAAGACAGATCATTAATGCTATTAGAATTGCCCAAGAGTCCCTTCATAGCATTAGAGAGAAAAAACTTCAGGATTTAATAGTCAAGATAGTTTAAAAAAAATCTTATGACTTAATCAGTTGGGATTTTCTCAGACTAGTTTTACTTCAATGCGGCTTTGGCTTGTCGAAGACAAATTGGATCATGGGGTGTATAACATCCACGACATTTGCAGTATTAATCAATGGCGAGCCTTCGTATTTTTTCCACAGTGGAAGGGGACTCAGACAGGGTTGTTCATTGTCGCCCTTGTTGTTTATTTTGATCATGGAAGGGTTGATCCTGGCTCTTAAGAGAAGGCAAGAGGAAGCACTGCTGATTGGTATCAAAGTGTCGAGGTGTATAAATATCTTACATCTTTGGTTTGCAAATGATGTTCTAATAATGAATAGAGATTCCATTGAGGAATGGAAGGAGATTAACAAAGTCTTGTCATTGTTTTGTAGTGCATCCGGCCTGCAAATTAATCCACAAAAAACTACCTTCTTGCATTTCGGGGTTAGTCTACAGGTAGTTGATGTTTTAAAATCCTTTTATCATTACAATTTTTAGGATCTCTCGATAGGGTTCAGGTATCTTGGTTATTACTTGAAGATGGGCAGGTACGAATCAGATGATTGGCTTTGGTTATTAGAAAAGTACAAAAAGAGGATTAGACACTAGTGTAATCAGTGGTTGTCCATTGGGGGCATATTAGTGCTGATCAAAGTTGTCCTTGAGATTCAACCAGTGTATTGGTTGGCCTTGTCAAATATTCCAGCCACGATCCTTCAAAGGATTCGACAACTTGTTTTTGGCTTCCTTTGGACGGGATGAAAGAAGAAAAAGAGTTTTCATCTTTGCAAATGGAACATTATTGCCTGCCCAAAACTATTTGGGGGTTGGGGCTTGAGGAACCTTCTTTGTTTCATCAGATCGATGGCTGCTAATACCCTTTGGAGGGATTTAATGCATGATGGACTTTGGCACAGGGTTTTAAAATCTAAATACCTACCGTTCGTATCTGTGGAGAGATGGTTTCGTACTGTTAGCACATCCTTGATCAAGGGATCTCAGTCCTGGACCTACCTTTTAAAATCCTTTCACCTCCTTATGCATTGGATAACATGGCAGTCGGGATTGGGTCACTCCATTTTTGATTGGGAGGGACCGCATCCTGGGTTTGGAGATATCAGCCATATTGTCTGAGGAGCTTATTCAAGCATTAAATCGGAAAGGAGTCTACTATCTTCACCAAGCTACCGTGGATCCTCGCACATGTTTGGTGGCAACAAACTGGCTCTATGGAGAGACGCTGAACCTAAGGGGAACCTTACTTGTTGAATGAAAAACCTTCAAATGTGGACTTATTTACTTCGAGATTCTCCTATAAGACAGACTAGATGCTCTGATCTGGACGGGTGGTGACCAGATGGGCATTATCTTGGTAAAAAATGTATATTGGGCAGTGGAAAAACTGAAGTGGGGCCACACTATCTGCGACTGGAGAAAGGAAATTTGGGCCTGGGTTTTTCCTCTAAAAATCATAATCTTCATCTGGCTGGTGGTTAATAACATAATCCTTTCATGGGATGCACTCCAACGTAGAGGATTCATAGGTCCTAGCTTATGTATCCTCTGCAAAAAAGATTGTGAGAACACACAACACTTGTTGGTGGACTACAATTTTACTTTGGCTATATGGGGGAGGATTTTTATACAAAAACAATTATTGGGCACTTGGACAGGAAACTCTTTAGCGGACTGTTTAAATCTATTGCATAAACAAAACCATCTTTATCCAACGCTTCCGACATTTACTTGCTGGTTCATATGGTAGGAAAGGAACAAGGTGATTTTTTAGGACCAACAACCAACTGTCCAAAGGGTGGTGCATCGGGTTTTAGTTGCTATGAAGGACGATATCAAGAAACCCATATCTGTTGTCCGGAGAAAGAGGCAAAGCAACCAGTCATCGGGTAGAACGACTGGTTGGTTTGATGGAGCGACAACGTCCTCATGATAGAACAATGGTGCAGGAGGCATAATTAAGTTCAATGAGCAATGATGCATTAAATGGTTACTCAATTGTGGACATGGGACGAATACTAGAGCAGAATGTTTGGGAGCTTGGGCTCTACTCACCTTAGCTTCTCGGCTTTCCATTCCCACTATCCATGTTCAAGGTGACTCCAAGGTCATTATAGACTGGCTGAGAGATAAAGGTCACCTTCAGGTAGTTTCTATGGAGTGTTGGAAGCATAGACTTAGGAGTTTAATCGACCTTTTCCATTCTATCACTTTTGCCCATGTTTATAGAGAAGATAATGAAGTGGCAAACAATCTCTCCAAGCAGGTTCTTCACAAGGATCCTGGGAAGATCTACTATTATCAGTGTGTTGAGGAACATGAGGGTCCTCAACTGACACTTGATCTTTATTAGATACTCATTTTACTTTTGTGCTTTGTGCTTGCTCTRAGATTTTTTACTTTTTTGGACAGGGAAATTTTAAAACTTTCTTTGTGTCTGCCTTTGTTATGACTTGTCAGATATCTTTGATAGACTATGATGCATTAGATGGGTTATTCTTAGATGTATCTGGAATGACTTGTTACCTATCGYGGTACTTGTTTTGTATTGGGGAATTATAGTCTTTCTGATTCTCCTTGGCGATTATGACACCATGGCTGCTGATTTGGAGTCTTGAATATATGGAAACTTATTGTAAAGACCAGTTTATATTTTCTATATAAATATAAAGTGAAATTTTTCTGTAGAAAAAATGTGACTAAACCCCAACTCATAAATCCATGGTACGTAGAACCAAGAAATGTTGAGCAACCCCAACACATAAATCTTCAAGACCGACAAAACTATGAAGGAAATATAGACAAATTAGTATATTTATCCGAAAGGAAATATAGACAAGGGATGCCCCTATGCCCAAGGATTTGACTGGTAAAATCTATGGAGGTATACATACCCTAAACCCCCTCTGGATTTGAACTTGTGACCTCTTAAAAGAAAACACATGTTCTTAACCATTAGACCCACTCAAGTTGTATCCATTTATAATATAATTTTCCGCTATATTAAAAAAAATTAATTTTTTATCTATTTAAAATTTATATAAATAATTTATTTATTTATTTCATAAATATAAAAATCAAAATTTTACCCATCCAAAACTTTCATGAAAATTTAGATAATCTAAAATTTTATTATTATAATGTTAATAAAAGTTAAAATTTTTATCCTTTAAAACTCTCATGAAAAGTTTTTATCTAAATTTATCAATATAAGTTGTGAAAATTTTATCATTCAAAACTTTTATGAAATCAAAACTTTTATCCATTTCATATAGAAAATCAAAGTTTTTATCCATCCAAAATTCTCATTAAAATTTTGATGATCTAAGTTTATGTATGTAAAAAGTCAAAATTTTATTTCACCAAAACTTCCGTTAGGCTCTGTAACATAAAAATCAAAGTTTGTATACATAATATAAAGTTTTTTTTTAGAAAGTCAAAATTTTATTATTCCAAAATTCTCATTTAAATTTTTATTATTCCAAAATTCTCATTTAAAGTTAACTTTTTATTCATCCAAAAATTCTTATCAAAATCAAATTTTTTATTCAGGGAAATCAAATTTTTTTATTAAAAAAGTCAAAATTTTTATGCAGCTCATGAATATAGAAAATCAATATTTTTATGCATCCAAATTAAATTTTTTTTATTAGATTTCAATGTTTTTATCCATCCAAAAATATAAACATATATATTTATTTATAATAGTAAATTTTTTTATCCATTTCAATTTTTTAATAAAAAGCTAAAGATTTTATACTTTCAATTTTCTATTAAATTTAAAAGTTAATTTTTATATAATTTTTTTAATAAAAAATTAAAGGTTTTATACCTTAATTTTTTTATTAAATTTAAAAATTAATTTTTATATAAATATATATAAAAAGTTAATATTTTTTTCCAAGGAAAAAAATCTGTAATTTTAATTATAAAACAAAATTAAATAGTCATATGTCAAACTAAATGTCAAACTAAAGACATTCAAAAAGGTGCTCAAAAACAACTTGAAGCATCAACTCTTCATACTCTTTTTTTTTTTTAAACATAATGGAAAATTGTAGGATTATAATTAAAGCTATTCCTTAATTCAAAAATACATAATAGTTACATCATTAAAAAAAACTAAAGGTTGAAAACACTCCATTGTATTAAAACATAGTAGTATATTTTTATAGCCAAGGTTAATGAGTGAATTCATTTGAGTGTCCATACTAGAGGATGGATATAATCCAAGTTCATAGTTTCAATCCCAATCCATCTTCATCTTTTGAAAGGTCATTCTTTATATATATATATATATATATATATATATATATATATATATGAGACAAAGAGATATGTGAGAAATATATCATTTGGATTTGTATATCATTAAATAGAGGTTGTAAAGTGAAATTTCTCAATGAAGCTTCCTTTAATAATCATTGGATAATCATGAGTAAGTCACAAAAAACTCGTATTTGTGATACACCATACTCTTGTGTCAACTGAAACATTAATTTGAATGTCATAAGTTCATAATATTTATTAGTTTCCCGACCTATCTCAGCTTTGAAACAAATATTATGATTAGAAGAAAGATATAAGGTTCCTCTTGAACCTCCTTTAGGAGGGCTTCTCTGTGAGGCACCATCAAAGTATGTCCATGGGATAGCCTTATTGATTGCCTCTTCTTTTATCTCATGTCTCTTTTGTTTTCCGTGGGGATGTCGATATGCATTTAAAATATTTAGTGACTGGATTGCAACATTTCAAAGGTAGAGTCTCCTTTCCTTCAAATAGCTTTAGATTCCTAACAAGCCATCTCCCGAAGCTATGATAAGTGGAAGGGATATGATCATCTTTGTAGTCTTATTTGTATGCCATGATTTGAGAGCTTCTTCTATATCTCCACCTTCTCAAACGTTTATTAGCCTTATCATACTTTCCACTTCTTTCCACAACTCTTTTATAAATCGACAAGCCATAATTAAATGTTCAATGGTTTCAACTACTTATTGGCATAAGCTTCACCAACCTGGACCATTGAATTGTTTTTTTGAAGCTCCTCCTAGTTAGGAGCCCTATTGCTTAAAATTAGCCACATGAATATTTTGTTTTTGGAAGAACACCTTAATTTCCATATGATTCTCCACCACCATACCTACTGTCCCTCCATTCCTTCCTCAACAAGGGCTTTGTAACCTAGTTTAGGCATATATGTTCCAATGGGACTGTGAGTCCATAATAGTTGATCATCATCTTCTCTTATTTTGACCTTCTTGTCTTTTAATGCACCTATATAAAACTTTCATATTTAAACAAAATATTCTCCCAAACCAATCTCCTCCTAGGAGAGCCATTGTTGTTGTGAATTTGTAGATCTCTCCTAATTCACAATTTGTCTAAGGGTATAAAATCCTTTGCTTCTAAGTTCTTGGATCAACCAAGGAGGTGATCTTTGCAATCCCAAGTTTCCTATCCATGGATGAAGACCAATTTGAACTTTGTACCCTTTGCCCACTTTCCAAATTAGCTTGCAATTACCTACCAAGTGAAAAGTTCAATCCATAACTTTCCAAATGATTGAGGTATTATGTATTTTATTTGCCAGGTTCCTTACCGATTCATCTACAATAGAAGTAGCAATATACTTGGCTCTAATTACTTGGACCCACAACTCTTTTCCTTGTATTAAACTCCACACATTTTTGTAGCTAGTGCCTTGGAGAAGAGAAAATGATTTTTTAGACCCCATCCTCCATTTACTTTGGGATAGCCAATTTTTCACAAGATGCAAATACAAGTCCTTTCTTTTTTTGATCTCCTGACTAGATAAATTTGTAGCATAATATTTTAATTACCTCCATCATGCCTTTCGAGACTCAAGCTAGTGAAATCTAGTATATTGGTATTACTTCCAATACAAGTTTAAATAGCACCATTCTACCCCCTCCTAAGAGCCACCAATTGCATCAAGTGCTTAACTTCTTTTCCACTTTGGCAATCAACCATTGCCATTGCCATTTTTTTATATAGATTTGGTTTTATATGGAATCCAAAATACTTTAAACCATGGTCTAAATATATCACTTGGTAAGGAAATAATTGAGTAAAATATCCCCTTTCTTGCTCAAATATACCCCACATGGATAGTGTGGATTTGTCAATATTTATAGTCATACATGTAGCTTTACAAAATATCTCCATTTGTTTTTGAAATTTTCAAGTGTCCTTCTAGTACCTTTACAAAAAATCAAAATATCATCCACAAACAAGATGTTTGTGATATTATAGGTTGAACCAATGCTTATCCCTTTGAAACTGTCATTTCCCGGTGCCTCTTTTATTAACCTACTCAACCCTTCGACTAATAAAATGAAAATGAGAGGGGATAAGGGGTACCTCTTTCTAAGGACCTTGTTTGGTCTGAAGAAAGGGGATGTTGCCCCGTTGATTAAGATAGAAAAAGACACTGAAGTAATACAATGATCCAGATTTATGAGAAGAATGAAATGCATAACAAACTGAATACAATATCACAAAGATATGGAGAACAACAACAGATATCTAGTGAGCAATAACTTCTATTGAATAAATAAAATAGGCTGAAACTGTAAAACTACAGAACTGAAAACAACTTGCTCGAATGGTGGTAGTTATCTCTGAGAAGAGATGTGGCTGCTATGCTCATCTGTCTAAGCAAAATGATTACAATGAGGCTCCAAAGGCCTTTTTAACATTACTCATGAATTCTAAAACCCTAGACATCCAAAAATCGAACCCTA
This sequence comes from Picea mariana, assembly GCA_032191745.1. NCBI lineage: Eukaryota > Viridiplantae > Streptophyta > Pinopsida > Pinales > Pinaceae > Picea > Picea mariana. Next base: position 199,019 of record JASDQU010738829.1, read on the forward strand.
GGAGATGAAACGCCAAAAGTTATGTGGGCCTCAATGGGTAAGTTGGTACCTCAACTTCCCGGGGTCATAACTTTTGCATACGACCTCTGTTTTAGGCACGTGATAGCCCGTTGGAAAGGTATTTTCGAGAAATGTACATTATGCCATCAAAATCTAGTTTTGTCTATAGTTTGAATGTGGCAAGCCAAAAAAACATTGTTTAGGGCCCCAAAACGGCCTTGGAAGTACAAAAGGATGTACTGATATGAAAACTTCCAAAATAAGCTAGTTGGATTAGGTGGGAAACCACCAATCTCCATATGGCAGCTGTGTAGGGCTTTAGACAACCCCAAAAGTGTAGAACCCACAATTACAAAGAATTATAGATGAACATGTTGAACTAAAAAATATCAAAAGGAGCCAGTTGGAATAGGTGGGTGGCCACCAATATCCACTTGGATCAGTCCTCACCCCTTAGAAAGCAATGGTATCCATTGCGTTGAGTGCCCCCATCAAGTGAGGAAATTTCTGCTGAATTTGGCCCTAGGTGAGCCATTTTTCTTGGTGCAAGAGCTTCCCTGCCTTGACAACTCGATAAAGCTGAATCCTCTACTAGTGAGTTCCCTTGACCCGTGTGTCCACTATCTTATCAGCGGATTCTTGTTCCATGCAGTCATGGTTGAGCTCTGTTGGTGTCAATTGTTATGTGATCTCTGAGGTGTCTAATAATGGTGGAAAATATGATCGGAGGAGGTCCAAATTGAACACTTGGTGCAAGCCAAGGAAGGGGGGAGTGTTGAGCTCAAAATCATTATTTCCCATAGCCTTGGTGATAGTGTAAGGCCCATAGCGAAGTGGACGGATCTTTCGATGGAGCCCTATAAGGCGTTCTTTCTGCAAATGTTACCAGACCTTGTCTCCCACCTGAAACTTGTTTGGTACTCGATGTTGATCATGACACTGCTTGTACTTAGCATTATATTTCTGCAAAATATCATGGACCTGTTGGCGGATGTCTTGAATCCACTCAATGAATTTTGTGGCTTTGTTAGCCTCAGAGGGAAGATTATGTCTGTGTGGTTGCTAGAGGTAGTGTAACATTAATGGGACTCAAGGGTTGAAATCCCAACCCCACTTGAAATGTGCTATGGCCGTTGGAGCTATGGATAGCCCTTTTGTAGTTGTGCTGAAAATAGGGAAGACGCTCATCCCATGTACGTAGATTCTTAGATTTATACATGTGCAGGATGTGCACAATCATTTGATTGATGACCTCTTTCTCGCCATCAATTTGAGGGTGGAAGGCAATGGATTTAGTGAGCTTGGTGTCCAAAAGAGACCAGAGACTCGACCAAAATGTGCTAAGGAAATTGTTGTACCGATTGGAGATGATGGTCTATGGTATCCCAAAATGGACCCACACTCGTTTGAAGAAAATCTTGGCAGTATATGCCATTGTGATGCTCTTTTTGCAAGTTGCGAGAATGACCATCTTTGAAAACCGATCAACCACCACAAATATGCAATCATTGCCTTGCTTGGTGGACGAAAGTCCAGACATGTAATCCATTGAGATGGATTCCCAAGGCCTCTCGGGAGTAGGAAGATGGGTGTATAAGCCTTGCTTCTTGATGGCTAGCTTGGCAATGACACATGCAATGCAAGATCTAATATACTTGTTGATGTCCTGTTGAAGTTTTGGCCAATAAAAATGTTTTTGTAGAATGACCATAGTTTTCTCCATGCCTTAATGTCCTGCCATCCGAATGTAGTGATCCTCCAAAATCACTTTGCACGCTCACTTGCAGAAACACAAAGGTGGCCTAGATGGCATAACAGTCCATCATGAATGTGAAAATTGGTGACATTTTCGCCTGTACTCAAGAGCTGATAAGTGGTGGAAAATTTAGGTTCTTGATGATAAAGTTGGGGCCACTCAGATGCCTCATGCCCACATGAATGGAGCATGGTGGTGAGTGCAGCCACGAGAGGTCGAATCAGGTAGTTAGTGACATGATTTGTGCTCCATGTCTTATACTTGATGTTGATATGGAACTGTTGCATGTATGTGGACCACTTTTGATGGCGGTCATTCTAAAACTTCCCCTGTGTCTGTATGAACTGTAGAGGCTTGTGATCAATGTGGATGATTGTCTCCTTTCCCATAATCTAATGTTTCCATTGACGATAGACTTTTACAATGAAATACATTTCCTTTTCATAGGTGTGGTATTTCCAAAACAGTATCTGAGAGTGTCTCACTATGGTATGCTACTGGATGACCGTGTTGAGTGAGAATTGCACCTACAACATAGTCGGATGCATCAGTCTCAATGTTGAATGATTGTTGCAGATTGGGTAAGGAAAGTAATGGAGTTGTGCACAATCGATGTTTCAGATCATCAAATTCTCATTGTTGTGCCTTACCCCATGCAAAATTTTCCATGCCACCGCCCTTGTTCATTGGGCTGAGGCCCCATGCAATATGGGAGAATCCCAACTTGAACCATCGGTAGAAGTTGGCAAGTCCTAAGAAGCTATGAAGCTCGGTTAGTGTGGTCAGAGTTGGCCAGTCACAGATGACTTGGATCTTAGTTGGATCCACATGTACCCCATGTTCATCAACAATGTAGCTCAAGTATTGGACCTTGTCCATGCCAAAGGAGAATTTTTCCAAGTTGACATATAGTGTGTGCTGTCGTAGAGTGCTCAAAACCTGTTGAATATGTTGCATGTACTCCTACCAAGTTCTGTTGAAGATGAGGATGTCATTGAGATATACCACCACAAAAGAGTTGGTGAAGGGTCTCAATACATCATCCATCAACCTCATGAAAGTTGTTGGTTCATTTGTTAGACCAAAGGGCATGACCAACCATTCGAAGAGACCTTCCTTAGATTTGAAAGTTGTCTTCCATACATCATTCAGTTCAATAGGAACCTGGTGGTAACCATAATTTAGGTCAATATTGTTGAAGAACTTGGCCTTCTTGAGTTTGTAAAGAAGGTCATCAATTTGGGGAAATGGGTACTAGTTCCTGACTGTGGTTTTGTTTAATGCTCTGTAAACAATGCAGAGCCACCAGGTCCCGTCTTTCTTCTGCACCAATACAAGCAGGATTCCGCAAGGGGAGGAGATGGGTCTCATGTGCCCCTTTTGAAGCAGCTCTTGGATTTGATGCTTGATTTCATCATTTTCCATCATTGGGTGACAATAAACCATTCCATTAGACAGAGGTGCACTAGGGGTTAGATCAATTGGATGCTTGACTTGGTAGTGCGTTAGTACCCCATTGGGTGAGGAGAAGACGTCTCTATACTCTTCCATGATTCCTTCCACTTTCTTTTGCTGCAAATAGAGGCTCTTTGTAGAAGTCACGGATGTGGCAGTGACCTTTTTCTTACTATGATCACGGATCACAAAGAAGACGAACTTCTCTGTCTGTGAAATGACCTTGCTGCATTGCTTAGTAGAGATTAAAGAAATAATGGTAGGTGGTGCTACCTCTGGTATCCTGTACAATTGTTTACCCAAAGTAATAATAACATTGAGGGGTCTAGACTCATACACAACATATCGCTTCCACAAATATGGTTGTCCTAAAATAACATCACAAACTTCAAGGGGAGCAATATCACACAATACCTCATCTTTTAAGGGATTGATGTCGTAGGGATGACATTGTTGGTTGATGCATAGATCTCTTCCTTGGAGAATCCAACCAATGGTGTATGGTTGCGGGTGTGGTTTCATCAGAAAGTCGAACCGCTTGAAGACCTCTGTTGAGATTTGGTTCTTCTAACTTCCGCTATCGATAATGAAATGAGGTGGAGCCCCCTTTACCCACATCTATGAGTGAAATAAGCGTTCCCCTTCCTCTAGTTCTTTTGGTTTTCTTGGCTAGACTTTGGTGGTAGAGAAAATGGCGTTGGGTTTGGCATAGATAATTCACTTCCATCCTTATGGATTTGATTCAGAGTCATAATATTCCTTTGACTCTGAAGCTTTCAGCTCGACCACCAATGACTTCTTGGAGAGACATTCTTCGATGTTGTGCTAAGGGATTTTATGGTATTCACACCACTTTCCTGTGTCCTTCTTCGAATTCTTATTACCCTTCTTGTGTTGCGGCTTGGATGGGTTGTCCTAAGAGTGACCATATTTTCTATGTCCTTTGTTTTATGGGTTGGGTCCACCTTTTCCCTGCTCCGTCTGTGAGGATTTTTCAGATCCGAACTCTCACCTCTTCTGCTTAATTTTTTTCTCGATCTTGACAACATATCTATAAGTCATACCCAATAATGCGATGCCCAAAAACTCCATTTATACTTGAATGTATCTATGCAGGAATCCTTGGTATTTGAGCACCAGAAGTCGTTCAGAGTCTTTGATACCCAATTTGGTGTGTAGGGTATGGAAAATATTGGTGAAATCTGGTACTGTCTGGTTCCTTTCCTAACACAGGGTGGTACATCTTGTGTACTGGTCCTTGTAGCTTCCAGTAGGGTAGTATTGTTTTTTAATGGCATCCCTGAAGTCATCCCATGTGGGGGTGACTGCAAATATTGTAGATCCCCTGTGGCCTTTTGCTCAAAGCAAGTATCCCACTAGTCCTTAACATGGGGGACGACCTTAAGGAGTAAAAAAGTAATATTTTCCCTATCGAAAAATTTGTGGATCGAAAAATACCCTTCGAGCAAATGCAACCATTTATCTACAACATCTGCATCTATTAGTCCTTCAAATAATGGAATATTAAAATTTACTTGTACCTTGAAGGGGGTTGCAAGGCTGCTTGATGAAGATGTGTCTCCTGTGGGTAGCTGCCGAAGATCTTGTCGAGGACATGCATGAAGAAACATAAATGAAGAGAAAACTGCTCCAATACCAYTGATCCAGATTTATGAGTGGAACAAAATAAATAACAAACTGAATACAATGTCACAAAGATATGGAGAACAACAACATATATCTAGTGAACAATAACTTCTATTGAATAAATAAAATAGGCTGAARCTGTAAAACTACAAAATTGAAAACAACTTGCTCGAATGGTGGTAGCTGTCTTTGAGAAGAGATGTGGCTGCTACGTGCATCCATTTGAGAAGAATGAGTACAATGAAGCTTCAAAGGAATTTTTAACATTACTCATGAATTCCAAAACCCTAGACATCCAAAAACCTAACCCTAGGAGATGAAACACCAAAAATTATTTTGGCCCCGATGGGTAAGTTGGTATCTCAACTTCCTGGGGTCGTAACTTTTTCATACGACCTCCGTTTTAGGCATGTGATAGCCTGTTGGAAAGGTATTTTTGAGAAATACACATTATGATGTCAAACTTTGACTTCGTCTACAATTTGACTATGGAAAGCCAAAAAAAATTGTTTAGGGCCCCAAAATGACCCTGGAAGTACAAAAAGATGTACTAACATGAAATCTTCCAAAATAAGACAGTTGGATTAGGTGGGCGGCCACCGATATCCATATGGAAGCTGTGTAGGGATTTAGATAGCCCCGAAAGTGTAGAGCCCACAATTACAAAGAATTACAGAAGAACGTGCTGAAGTAAAAACTATCAAAAGGAGCCAGTTGGAATAGGTGGTTGGCCACCAATATCCACCTAGATCATACAACTTATCACCCAAACCACAAATTGATGAAAGAAACCCAAATGAATAAGAATCAGTCATAGGTAAAGACAACTTACCCTATCATATGCTTTGGAGAGGTCCACTTTGATTACCAACGATCTTTGAACTATGATCTTAATCGATTGTAGTCTTTCCTAGGCTATCCTAATTACCTCATGGATTTGTCTTCCCTCTAAAAAACCAAATTGTTTTTTGGATTTTTTTTTGATAAGTGACACTCTTTAGTTTTCTTGCAATGAATTTTGAGATAATTTTGTAGATGTAGTTGCATAAGGATATTGGCATAAATTTTTCAAAGGATGTCAAATTATCTTCTGTAGGGATCAATGATATAAAGTTAGTGTTATAGACTCCAAGCATTTTGCATGTGTTTTTGGTGATCTTCACCACCCTTCTTAAGTCCTCTTCTATGAAATCGTAATATATTAAAAATAATTCCACAGGAAGGCCATCTCGCCCTGGAATTTTCTCCCTTTGAAAGTTGTTTAAAGTTTGTTGTGATTAATCTTTCCCTGCCTCCTTCATTAATTCTATATTGTCCTCATGATTGAAAAAACTAGGAAAAGAGTCAGAAAGCCTTATTTTCTCAACAACCGTGGCCCGAGAATCCTCTCTGAAAAGGTTTGAGAAACAAATGACTCTTTCATCTGCAATATCCTTACAAAAAATTTCCCACCTATCATTTTCTTTGTCAATTTTCCAAACTGAGTTAATATTTTTCCTACTATTTTCATATCTATGAAGGAACTTGGTATTTTCATCACTTGCTTGTAGCCATATGCCCTTGCTTTTAATCCTATGTTCTTTCTCTTTCTCAAGTAATATGCTCCTCTTTTTTTCTTTCAGGAGCCTCACCTCCAACTTCTTATCCTCATTGAAATAACCAAAACCGTCAGTGTTATAAAGATTCTTCAATCCTTCTTCCACTTCTTTGAGTAGCTTGTCATCTTTCTGCTTTTTATCCCTTTCCGATTGGGATGCTATCTTCTTCACCTATTTCATATTTTTTTGAAATTAAATAGATGTCGATTCTCTTTGGTGTTCTTCATATGTTTTCCAACTATGTTTAAACTTATTTATAAACTCCTCCACTCTCATCCATTATGGGTTTAGCTTGAATAAGTTGGATAGTTTCTCCTGAGTAGGTGTTATTTCTAATATCACTGGGTTATGATCAAACTCCCCTCCCAAGGTGACCCACTATTTTACCCAAATAACTTCTACTAGGTATCCTTCATAAATTAAGTAATGGGAAAGCCTCTTGACAATTCTATCATCTCCCAGTCTCTTATTCCTTTAGGTAGGAGTTAGATTTGTTGGTTCAATTTCCAACAAGCCCACTTATTCTAGTTTTCTTATAAACTAACCTGAAAGACAATCCATTTGAGCTGAAAGTCCCCAAATTTATGAAGCTCATAACATAAAGTTTAGGTATCCCCCCACTTCCACTTGATCATTATAGATACACTCCATTTTGAAGAATTTTTCCTAGTACTCCACCTTGTTTGAATAAGGACCATATACATTTAGTACAAAGGTTTATTTCCCCATATCCAATGAGAAAATGGATACCCCTATACCTATAGGAAAATCCTAGGACTTAGTAAGGGAGTATGAACATCTCTTCCATCCACTTATGTTTTGTTCAGATCTCCCAATAACATCTATATAACTGCAATCCCACCCAACCATAAATTTTGAGAGATCCTGTGTAATTTTCTCACCATCAATCATGATTTCCTAAATCAGGATAATATAGGGTTTTATGGCCTCTATTAGCCTCTTAATGGTCAATTTGATTGAGGGATTCGACAACCTTTGGTAGTTTAGTGTCAATAAGATAATTTTAGACTCTCATAAGGGGGATTTTCTCTATATAAGATCCATTATCAAGGATCATTATTTTCCACATCTAATTTATGAAGATGTTTGTTTCTACACCATGGACATGTATGAATTCCTCTCTCTGGTTGGGTTTTTGTCCTTTCTCATCAAACAATTCTAATCCTCTTTCCACCTTCCTAGGGAATTTAAGGGTGCTTATACTCCTGGGTCTAAGGTTATATTTTGAAGATTCCTGGGGAGTGGTATCTCTTGAAGTCACCTGGGCCTCTATTACCATCTATGGAATTGCAAAAGTCCCTACTTAGACATTTTCATCTACCAGAGGCCTTTCAATCATACGTAAAGGAATGAGGGTCAAGGAGATAGGGTTTTWTTTTTATTKTTGAGGGTCAAGGAGATAGGCCTTTCAATCTAATTTATGGATTCTACTTCTAACCCCAAAGTTCCAAAAAATAAACTTTCAGAATATTTTCTTTTATTTGGGAAGAGTAACTGTGGTGACTTACCCATAAGAGGAATCCATTATTTGTTGTCATCCATAGCATCCAATCTCTGATCCTTGTGATGCCCTATGGACATACAATGTAATTTTGATTCCACTATTTGGAAGATGACCAATGGGCCTCTTRTTTCATAATTCCTCTTTCCAGCTTGAATTGTGTTGGGTTCCCAACAGTTCCACCCTTAATAATTTTGACTACTTTCTCTAAGCTCACACATTCCTCTAAGTTGGGTAGGAACAATCCACTGCTATGTGTCCATAGCTATGGCAATGACCACACCCGAAGGGTATACCTTCATAATCTAGACTTAGTTGGTATAGGTCTACACCTATTTTAATGACTATTTCCTCTGATAATCCTTTACTTGTATCTAAACCCACAATAATTATTTCCATACCAAGAGCATGTAAAAATGCCAATCCTACATGAATGACGTCCTTATGATTTTAATTAAACAAGTAAATTGTTGAACTTCATTAATGCAAAAAATAAGTTCAGACCATAACATCAATCTCACAATGACTAGAACTTAAATAGTGGAAGCATAAAAATAGTTTCACACATACACAAGTAATTAATCCTTCAAAATCAACTTTTCATTCCTTTGAAAAACTTAGTACAAGGAAACCTCCACAATTTGCTAAAACCAAGCAACTGCATGGTCAACCAAAATCACCTTGAATTGAGCAGTATGACCTGTTGAGAAAGTATGGCTTATTGTACGACTTGGTTGTACAAGATGTATGACTGACTGTATGACTTGTTCATACAGATTGCATGAATGATTGTACGACATGTCCATATGAATTTATGGACCTGTTTTGCGCAACTATAATGATCTGTACTATATGACCTACTAAGATATATATATTCACCTCTGTCTAAATTCCAACTCTCTCCCCCTTTGCCTCCTAGTCACTCAACCTGCACAATTGTTTAACTATTCGTGTGTGTGTGTGTAAACCCTCTATCTTGACCTCTCTTTATATTTTTAGCTGAGAGAAAAACCCTAATCTATTTTTGAGAATACTCCTAGTTTAAGTCATCCATGCATGAAAAACACTTTTTAGACTCAACAACTAAATATAATACTTTTCATTTTTTTACTAAAGTGAATTACAAAATAAAATTACTTTTCGAAAATAGAAAAGATCTCAAACTACTTCTCACATGTTCACATGGAACATGTGTGGAAGTTCCTATTCGAACTATATTTCTCAACACTCCCCCTTAGAGAGGAAGCAATTCTACACCAATCCATGCTTGTCTTTGAATTCCTCAAAATTCCCTTTTTCCAAGGGCTTGGTTAGAATATCAACTTCCTACTAATCCATGGGAATATACTAGAGCTTCATTGCTCCATTTTGAACCTTGTCTCATATGAAGTGATATATGATCTCTATATGATTGTACTTGTCATGAAACATTTAATTCTCAGAGAGTTTGATAAAACTATGATTATCATAGTAAATGATGTGGGATCCAACTCTTGATCAAACAATCATGCAAGTAACATGTGAAACTAGATGGCCTCACAACTAGTAGTATTCATTGCCATGTATTCTACATCTATTGAGCTAAGTGCGATGGAAGTATGCATTTTGATAAAATATGATATCATTGCTAATCCCAAGTTAAATAAGCACCTCGAGGTGCTCTTCCTGTATATTGCACTGCCTCCCCAATTTGAGTCTGAATACCCTTGCATTTCACCATCTCCAAGATATCTTAGACCATACTCCACTTTTCCCCTCAAATATCTGAGCACATGTTTTATTGTTACCTAATGCTCCTACCTTGGCTATACCATGAATTGACTCAAGGTGTTCATTACAAAACAAACATGGGAATCCTTCCCACTTACTTCAAATCCATGAGGCTATTATGTGTACACTTCTTCGTTAATGATACCATTGAGGAAAGTTGTATTCACATCCATTTGATGTATCCTCAATCCCATAAACGAAACCAAGGACATGAACGCTTTAATGGAAGTGTACCCGGAAGCTAAAGAAAATGTCTCCTCATATTCCACTCTCTCTGTGTGGGAGAACCTTCTCACCACAATCCTCGCTTTGAACTTCTCAATGTTACCATTTGCATCATGCTTGATCTTGTAGAGTCACCTAGAGCTCACAACTGAATTCCCCTCCGATATTGGCACTGTGTCCCAAACATAATTCTTCATGATGGAGGTGTTCTCCTCCACCATGGCATCCCACCATAATTGCTGGCCTACTACCTCTTGAAAACTGGAAGGCTTGGAATCTATAATGCTACTCATCAATGCAATATAGTCTGGAAAATTCTTCGAAGGTCTACTCTCTCTGAATGTGTTCCTAAGAGTCTCAACATGCTCCTAATCATCCCTCAATGTCTGAGTGAACCATCAAGGTCTCTTGACAAAAGTGGAAGGGGATACTATCTCCCCATTTTCACCTGAAGATTGTTGTCCTACTCTAGAAATCATTGGTGGTCCTAGCTCAACCTTTGGAGCTTCCTGCTTCGCATCGACCTCTATCACTGGAATAGGCTCATGGAAATTCCTTGATGCAAAATCTTCCTCAAAATTTACATCTCATCTCACTACTATTTTCCTCTGCTTTGGAATATATACCCTATAAGCCTTTGAAGTCTCACTGTAACCCATAAATAAACACTTCTTGTTGAAGGGATCCAACTTGGTGCACATCTCTATAGGTACATGGATATAAATTGGACAACCAAAAATGCAAAAATGACTTACCTCTGTCCCAACCCAAGTTAAAAAAATCACCCAAAATGGAGTTCACGAGGAGTTATCGTTGATTTAAACTCAACCTTTTTTTAAGGTTTTTTCTAGTGATAACCGTGCACTTTGCATATTAGATATCTTTTGATAGAGTGCATATATTCCAGTCAAACCAATGATAGTTGATTTAGAGAAGCTGTGGAATTTCATAATTGGGGTCATCATAGTGAAGCAAAGAAGTATAGCATAATTTAGGATCATTTTACATATTAAACCTCAAACTCTACCTTGAAAAGTAAGTTATTTTCTAGAGATTGTAGAGCTCCTTCTTGGGTCAATGAGATATTAAATTTTTTATTCTTTTAGAGACATGTTCTGGCGTCTTTAATAAAACAACGATATGTCGTTAAGCAATTAAAATTGTGGTCATGGAAGAATACACACATGAAAACAAATGGAATCACATTTTTGGAAACCCTTGTAACTCACATTGGTACCCCTTCAAGTAATACCTCATCAGATAGTACCTATATACAAAATCTCACTTCCACGTACCCTTGGGTATATAGGAATTCCCCTAGGTATACTTGAAACTATATTTAGATAAACTAATCGACAGTCTTTTTGCTATAGTACATTGAGAACAACACTCGGGGAGATCATTGTCTAGTACTTGGGTAGTCGAGTAGTTTGGCTAAGGGCGTGGTTGAGCCTCCTTAGTTAGTGCCCTAATATATTGGGTCGAGTACTACTGTTGGACCTCACACATATATTAGAGAGCTATAGTACCTAGGAATCCTTGTCCTTATGACCTAGTAGCCTTTTTCAGTGATGTCACCCATGGTGGAGCCTTATAAACCACCTACTACCAACACCCTGGACAATATGACCACCTGCTCTACTGTAGATGAGTTGGACAACCTAGGAGATGAATACTCAACTCTTAATGACCAATGCCATCATATTCAACAGACCATACATGGTTGGGATCAGAAGTTGAAGTAGAAAAGTCAACGAACCCTAGTAATCTTGGAAAATATGTTGAATGAGAAGTTGTTACTTATGCTAGCTCAAGGAATACCAGAAGAAACCCTTGGACTTGATCTAAAATATTGATTTCTGATACCAACTTCCTTCCAGTGATACCAACAAACTCTGATACCAAATCAACCTGAAAACCCTTAGATGTCAATTAGTTCTCAAGTAGACACTAAACATCCGACCAGATTCGGGAAATGAAGATCATCATGACTATTTGCAAAATATCATGTGAAAACACTAACTTATCCATAAAATTCATTAATTGATAAATATTAATTGTGGAAATAACAATGCCAAAATAGAGAGAAATTGAGACAACAAATAACAAGGATCATTACATACTTTGATAACGGAGTTCACCCATCTTGGGCTACGTCTCTGGGTCTGCTTCCAAACAATGAGACCACTCTATTAATTTTCAAATACTCGATACAATGATGACTTATAATGAAACATTTGAAGACACCCTTCAATTTTTATACTCAAGCCCATAAACATAGGTTACCACTGAGTTCCTTACGAAATTTTGAGAAAAATGAGTATAAACTTCACTATGTTCTAAACAGGTGCTTAAATACCCCCTCATACACAAAACAGTTTCACAAAACATACATCACCATCAAATTCTTCTCAAAATTATGAGAAAAATGAGTATAAACACTCTATACTTCTCTAAAAGAACTCAATAGCACGCAAAACGAGGAAAATATAACATATGAACACCCCTTGCACGTAAAACAAGGAAAACATACACTTGGCATGAAATGTGATGCATACATGCTCCAATTTAGCACGCATTTCCATGTTGTACAAAGATCGAGCGTTGGGTTTATATAGGGCTAGGTCAACCACCCGACCCCCCTATATACCTGGGCTGCATTGGTTTAAAAATAAATACAAATTCGTTGGTTGTTCTAACGAACTGGTGCATGTGGCACAATGGTAGGATGATATTCTTAAGTCGTTGGAATATTCCCCTAGAGGTCATGGGTTCGATTCCCATTTGATCGAACTGATTTTATTCTCTTTAGCCATTATTGGCCAATCGAAGAGTGCCATGTGGAACTCTTTGATTGGTCCACATGTAGTACAATCAACAATTGCGTCAGTTGCATAGTCACCTGCCACATGTCTTCCACAATAGTGTATGGTTTCCACATCATCACCTGACTGTACTTGCCACATCATCGTAGAGATAACTCATGGTAGGTACATTCTGATACCAAATTCCTTCCTGATACCAACAAACTTTGATGCCAAGTCAACCCGAAAATATTTATATGTCAATTAGTTCTTAAGCAAACACTAAAAATTTAACCATATTTGGAAAATGAAGATCATCGTGACTATTTGCAAAATATCACATGAAAACGATTACTTATCCATAAATTTCATTAACTGATAAATATCAATTGTGGAAACAATAATTCCAAAATAGTGAGAAATAGAGACAATGTAGTACAACCAACAATTGCGTCAGTTGCAAAGTCACCTGCCACATGTCTTCCACGACAGCGTATGGTTTCCACATCATCACCTGACTGTACTTGCCACATCATCGTACAGATAACTCCTGGCAGGTACATTATGATACCAACTTCCTTCCATTGATAACAACAAACTTTGATGCCAAGTCAACTCGAAAATCCTTATATGTCAATTAGTTCTTAAGAAGACACTTAACATTCAACCATATTTGGCAAATGAAGATCGTCATGACTATTTGCAAAATATCACATGAAAATGCTTACTTATCCTTAAATTTCATTAACTGATAAATATCAATTGTGGAAACATGAATTCCAAAATAGTGAGAAATAGAGACAACAAATAACAAGTCTCATTACATAGTTTGATAACAAAGTTCACCCATCTTGGGATACGTCTCTATTTTCTCTTCCAAACAGTGAGACTGCTCTATTAATTCTCAAATGCTTGATACAATGATGACTTACAATGGTATATTTGAAGACATCCTTCAATTCTGCTACTCAAACCCAGAAACAGAGGTTACCACTAAGTTCCTCACGAAATTTTGACAAAAATGAGTATAAACTTGATTATGTTCTGAACATGTGCTTAAATACCCCCTTTTGCATGCATAACGAGACTATGGGTATCATACATAGAAAATGGAACTAATAATTTCATAAACAACACTTTTGCACAAAATTGACATCACCATCCGATTCCTCTCGAAATTCTAAGCAAAATGAGTATAAACACTCTATACTTCTCTAGAAAAACTCAATAACACGTAAAACAAGGAAAATCTAACATATGAACACCTCTTGCATGAAAAACGAGGCAAGCATACACTTGGAATGAAATATGATGCATACATGCTCCAATTTGGCACGCATTTCCATGTTGTACGAAGGTTGGGTGCTAGGTATTTATAGGGATAGGTTGGCCGCCCGACCCCCCTATATACTCGAGCTGCATTTGTTTAAAAATAAATACAAATTTGTTGGTTGTTCTAACCAACCGGTGCATGTGGCAAAATGGTAGGAAGATATTCTTAAATCATTGGATTATTCCCCCAGAGGTCATGGGTTCGATTCCCATTTGATCCAACTGATTTTATTCTCTTTAGCCATTATTGGCCAATCAGAGAGTGCCATGTGGCACTCTCTGAGTGGACCACATGTAGTACAGTCAACACCCGCGTCAAATGCACACTCCCCTTCCACCTATCTACCACATCATCGTATGGTTTCCATGTCATCACCTGATTGTACCTACCATGTTATTGTACGGATGACACGTGACACTTTTTTATTGATCCAACTGGGTGCTAAAAATGCCAAATCTGAGTGACACATGGCAACCTCTCGTGCTGCCATGTCAACATGTTGACATCATATTATGCCCTTTCAGTGGTATGGATGGCCACATGGCATCCTATGGGCTTGCCATGTGGCACCTCTATTTTTTCATTTTCTTGAAAACTTCAAACAACCATAACTTTCTCACATGACGTCTGTTTGAGACGATTCACGCGTCGTTGAAAAGCTATTGCCGAGATCTACAGAATGAAGTCATTTTCAAGAGAATTTGATAACATTATTTTTTAGCGTTCTGGATCCTCCTGGATCACACCTCCCCACTAAAGACCTTTTGAACCTCCAAAAGTATGGATTAGTCATAAATGAAGTGAGGATACTTCTGCCTCACTTGTCCATTATCATCCATCCATCCTACTTGGATAATGAGCACCTGAATCATCATAATAATAACAAAGACTAAACAACATTGCTGATCAAGTCAACCACTCCCTTAAATTCAAAAGCTCGACCATTTATTGTCACATCTACTAAACATACTCCACTGATTAGTAATAAACTGAACAACAAAATCGAATATACAGATGTGAAAGAGAATGAACCATCAACATATTTTCCCTTCTTAACATGAACAACATAAACGAAAGGACCTGTTTTACTTTCAATCTTAGGCTATAAATCTGGATTCCGGATACTAGCATTAACCAGGATTTCCATGTACCCTATAGTGGAAACTGTCAAATTCATCCTCATCTGATGAGCTCTCACAATGAACTCAATCCCATCCTTGAAAAGATGATATTTGTTGTGTTCCCTGTAGAAAATCGCCTTCTTGTCATACAAGTATGGGCTTCCCAAAACCATCTCGTAAATGTCCAATGGAACCACATCTAACTCTACCTCATCAATGAAACTAGATGTGATTGCAAAATGTAACTTACATTTCCTAGTTACCTGTAACAGAGAGTTATCACAAATCCATCCCAAAGGATACGGTCTCAGATGAGGCCTAGTTTCCAATCCCAAACTCTGAACAACTTGCTCTGAAATAAGATTTACTTGTGATCCACTATCAACAAATGTATCAATCTTATTGTTCTTTGAGATAACTTCTAAATGAACTAGGCCATTTGTTTACTTCTAGCAGGGATTACTTTAGCCTTTGAAGAAGAAGTACGTGAAATATAACTAACAACAAAAAGTATACATTTAACGCCCATAACTGTAACTTTAGAATCTGATCCAAGATCTTGAAATATGGTTGTGGCCTTATGTTTACCCTTGTCCTTTAACTTCTTTGGTAGCTTCTCTGGATGAAAATTCCAACACATTTCCTCCTCATGTCCTTTCTTCTTGCAATGAGAACATGTAGGCTTCTCTTCTTCTTTTCCCTTCGATCTCGAAGTTATGCGACTTCTTCGACTAATTCTCGAAGTTATGTGGCTTTCCTTTGCATTTATTACCACCTCCCTTGGCCTTCTTTCGATCTTCATACAATTCTTCCACCATGGCCTTCATTTCCGTGAAGTCAGAAAATAATGCCTCTTCAATACTTAAAGGATTTGGATTATAAGAATCAATGTCTTTTGTTGAAACCATTTCTTGCTTTCGAAATGCACGCCTCGAACTAATCTTAGGAATGTACTCTTTAAACAATCCTTCACCAAGATTGAGTTTGGACCTCATAAGAATTCACTTGCTAATACAAGTAAAAACTGTAAATTCTAACCTTGTACAATGTCTACTGTAAATAGATATTCAGAAAAGAATAGAAAAGATACAATGGCAAATGCAAACATTACACAGAGATTTTTCCCCTGGAAACCCAAACCCGGAAAACCAACATATATTATATTCATACATAGTGTTACATTGTTTATAATACAATATACATATAGTAGCTAGCGACATCCAAAACCCTAACCCAATGACCTGGATTAGTCCAAAACCCTAATTCCTTAACCGAAAATAGAAAACTATCGGCAAAAACCATGTGCCAAAAAAACCACCTAAATACATGACACGTTTCTCGAGGTAGGTGTCACATTTCCCGAGGCAGAATATTTTTTTTTCGAGGGCGCTGCCCCCGGACCCGCGCACGAGGGGCTCCGTCCCCCTGCACCCCCTGAGGGGGGGCCTAGCGCACCCTCCTCTAACCCCCCTGCATGCCCGACGCATACGCTCAGACACTACTACTCGTGCAAATAATATAACACATACCCAACATTCTCCCACTTGTTGTTTTCTTTGCACACATGGAGTTACAGGGTTACATAGTCAAAAATCCAGGGCAACAATGCCCATGGATCCTCTACACCAAGAGAAATTCTCAGTGCTCACAGATTTTGTTAATGAGTCTGCAACATTCTTCAAAGTGTCCACCTTCATCAGTGATACTTTCTTTTCTTCAATCATGTCTCTCACAAAGTGATATTGAGGATCAATGTGCTTTGTCTTTGAATGATAAGCAGGGTTCTTCGTCAGAAAAATTGCACTCTGACTGTCACACTATATCCTTACAGCTTTTTGTACCAACCCAATACCTGAACACAATATTTGTAACCATACTGCTTCCTTACTTGCATGAGTGGCTGCCATGTATTCAGATTTTGTAGTTGAAAGTGCCACTACAGCCTGT
This sequence comes from Picea mariana, assembly GCA_032191745.1. Taxonomy (NCBI): domain Eukaryota; kingdom Viridiplantae; phylum Streptophyta; class Pinopsida; order Pinales; family Pinaceae; genus Picea; species Picea mariana. Next base: position 216,197 of record JASDQU010738829.1, read on the forward strand.
CTTTTGCTCATCCAACTTATTGCTCCTCCAAATAGGTTAAACACATACCCGCTTGTAGATCTCATACGATCCAAATCTCCAGCCCAGTCTGCATCCACAAAGCCATGTATATCGACCACTCTGTCCAATCCTGGTCTTCCTTCGTAGCACAATCCATAGCTAGCAGTGCCATGCAAATACTTGAAAACCCTTTTTACTGTTGTCCAATGCTCCTTCTCTGGTTTTGACATATACCTACTCAAAACTCCCACTGCATGTGAAATGTTCGGTCTAGTACAGACCAAATCATACATCAAACTGCCAACTACACTCGCATATGGAACATGAGACATGTCCTCCTCTTCTTCATGTGTCTTGGGACACTGGTTCGCATATAAATTTACACCAACAGGAATAGGAACCTTGATCGGTTTACATTCTTGCATATTAAACCTCTGCAACATTGTCTCGACATATTTTCTCTGATTTAACCAGAGTTTCCTCTTTTTTCGATCTCTTTTAATTTCCATGCCCAAAATGAAATTTGAAGCACCAAGATCCTTCATGTCTAATTTAGAGGACAACTGATTTTTCACATCCTGGATAATCTCCTTGTTGTTTCCTATCAGCAACATGTCATCCACATACAAGACCAAATAAATCAAATGATCACCTATTAATTTAGAATACACACAGTGATCCTCTTTGCTTCTTGTGAAGCCAAGCCCTAACATATAAGTATCAAATTTTTTATACCACATCCTTGGTGATTGTTTTAAACCATACAGGGACTTTTTCAGCTTGCATACCAACTCTTTCTTTCCTTTCACAGCATAACCTTTTGGTTGCTTCATAAAGATTTCTTCTTCTAGATCCCCATGTAGGAATGTTGTCTTCACATCCATCCGTTATATTTCAAAATCAAATGCAGCAGCAATAGATAACAAAAATATTATAGAGGTTAACTTGGCAACAAGAGAAAAAATTTCACCAAAATCAATTCCCTCAACCTGGGAATAACCCTTTGCTACTAACCGAGCTTTGTATTTCTCCACTTTTCCTTTTGCATTCAGCTTCTTTTTAAATACCCATTTGCTGCCAATGGGCTTTCTTCCAGTTGGCAACTCCACTAGATCCCAAGCCTCATTCTTATCCAAAGATGCCATTTCTTCTTCCATGGCCCTTTTCCAGAGATTTCCATCCTCTGAATCCACTGCCTCCCTGACAGTTCTAGGATCATCATCAGTAATAGACAAAGCAAAATTTGAACGAAAATCAGATGGACTATACCTTTCTGGTATCCTTCTTTCTAGATCCGATCTCCTCAATACTAGAGTATGATGACCTTCTTCTTCTGATTCATGTTCTTCTGTAGAGTCTGCTTCATCACCCTTTAAATCAAACTCTATCTTCTCTGGTTCTTCCTTACTTGGTAGGACTTCCTATTTAACAACATCCTTCATTTCTCTAAATACCACATCTCGGCTATACACTACCTTCTTAGTTTCTAGGTTCCATAGCTTATAACCTTTGAGACCATCTTTATATCCAATAAAGATACATTTTTCAGCCTTCTTATCTAGCTTACTCATGTTTTCCTTTGGAACGTGAACATATGCATCGCAGCCAAATACCTTAAGATGTGTGAGAGAAGGTTCCTTACCAGTCCATACCTCTTGTGGAGTCTTGTCACCCAACGCTGATGAGGGTGATCTGTTGACCAGATAACATGCAGTGCCCACTACCTCTGCCCATAATTCTTTCCCTAACNATAAAGATACATTTTTCAGCCTTCTTATCTAGCTTACTCATGTTTTCCTTTGGAACATGAACATATGCATCGCAGCCAAATACCTTAAGATGTGTGAGAGAAGGTTCCTTACCAGTCCATACCTCTTGTGGAGTCTTGTCACCCAACGCTGATGAGGGTGATCTGTTGACCAGATAACATGCAGTGCCCACTACCTCTGCCCATAATTCTTTCCCTAACCCGACACCACTGAGCATTCACCTTGCTTTTTCCATCAGCGTCCTGTTCATCCTTTCTACAACTCCATTCTGCTGAGGTTTATATGGAGTAGTCTTCTGCCTTCCTATACCGTACTTCTTACAGAATTCTTCAAATTCATTCCCGTAGAACTCTCTGCCGTTATCTGTTCTCAACAACTTAATTCTTTTATCTGTTTGATTCTCAACAAGAGCCTTAAACTCTTTAAACCTGTCAAAGACTTCATATTTCTTCCTGAGGAAATATATCCAAGTTTTCCTTGAGAAGTCATCTATAAATGAGACATAGTACACAGATTTTCCTAATGATGAGACCGACACAGGTCCAAAAACATCACTGTGAACTAGTTGTAAAATTCCTTCCGCCCTCATTGCACCAGAGGGGAATCTTACCCGATTCTGCTTCCCATATAGACAATGTTCATAGAAATCAAAATCCAGAGAGCATTTAGACACACCTTCAACCAAACCTTTACCGTGTAGTAGTCGAAGACCCTTCTCTCCGATATGCCCCAGTCTTTGATGCCACAACATAACCTTTTCTCCAGAGACTGTAGGAGTTCTTTCTTATTCAACTCCAATATCAGGAACAATGGAGCTATTACACCCATCACTAATATTGCTTCCTAGCAGCTTATACAGAGTTCCAAACCGAACTCCCTTCATCAACACCATTGCTCCTCGAACCATCCTGCAAGTTCCCTTTTCAAAAATTGTTTTTACCCCTGCATCTTCCATTTTGCTTACAGAAACCAAATTTCTGGCCATACCTGGAATGTGTAGAACACCAGGCAATGTTCTAATCCTTCCATCTATGATTCTCAACTTGACCCTTCCTCTTCCTATGATTCTGGTTGTCGAATCATTACCTAAGAAAACATTACCTC
>JASDQU010738829.1:253130-266107 GCA_032191745.1 Picea mariana
TTTCCAATCAGAGTACTTTAGTGTGGCAGTCTTTAACCCAAGTGTACATTCGGGTTATGGGAGGACCCAGCCATTGAATTTGTGGCTGGCCGTCCGATGACCCTAATCAAATGGTTTAATACCAATTTGCCACCTCTTTTAATTCCCACTCTGCCACCTCCCACCGGCCATTTTCGAAGAAAAATCTGATCTATAGAATTGAGGCAACAATGGATAGAATCTGACCAGCATTTTGGAGATTCCATTTACTATATAACTGAAGATTGAAGCAAAATTAATAGATTCTGACCAGCCATAAATATGGAGCTGAGAAGTAGTAGGATGTTCTATTTTTTTCCAAATTCTAATTTTTAATAATACCCATCAGCATATTGAGAAAATTAATCAGAACACTACTGTGTGAGAACTATAATGCAAGTTCCTCTATTTCAAACTGTTATGATTAATATATATTTTTCATTGAACATTAAGAAAACACACAAACTGAGGCAAAAACTAACCTTCCTTTAAATATGCCAACCTAATTTTGGAAGTGAAATCTAATACACCGAAACTAGTCTAAAATAAAATAGAAATCCATTCACCCAAAGCACAAAGGTGTCTGGTTTGATACATATCCAAGGGAAAGGAATAAACTAAAATAAAATAAGCATCAGAGGATATGCCAAAAACACAACTAGTGAAATGTAGCTTCTGAGTACTGTCCATGTAAATTTCAAAAATAATTTCCTGAGTGATGTAGTGGTATTGGCACTAACATTATACATTGAACAATAATGCATTACAAGCACCTCAGATTTAACTTCTCCCTGGTTCATATATATATATATATATATATATATATCTGTGTGTGTGATTTTTTTAATGTATGATCATCAGCCTACTTTTCAGTCCTGGATTTAAGTCGATCGATGAGAAAAGCATCCTCCAATGTATAGGCAGGCACAGCAGGAGTAATACCCATTTTCTCATTCAGCTTCGCTGCAGCTTGCATGGCCTCTCCAATCCCTCCAGACTGGGGACACCCATGAGGACTCCCACGGGCCTCCGCTTCCATGATTTTCTCTGCATCTTCTCTCGTCACAGCCTTGTCTGCTGGAAGATCTTCAGATGCGGCCTGCACATACACAGAGTTATGTAAAAACAAATCAAAATATATGCAGAAAAACTAAATGTAACTCAAACAAAGACATAAATAAAACACATCTACTGCATTGTTCTCTCATGCAGTCATTGATATAGAGCTGTATGGCAAAGGGTATAAATAATATACCAGCAGAATGTTTGAAAGAGTGGTCTTTCCCACGTCGTTTACTCGAGGATTAAGTTCGGCTGCCGCTTGGGCTGTGGCAGCTAATCCTCCTTTTTGCGTGAGGGGGTTGCCTGTAGCCCTCTTTTCTGCAGATTGAATGGCTCGAGCGTCATTTGAATCAATTGGTTTATCTCCTTTCTTCATTGCAGCAGATTCAAGGGCCTGCATGAAATTAATAATGGTTAACATAACACAGAGACACGTATATAAACCTCCGTCTATTAGACTATTTTAATCCTTCTAATGGTTTAAATTTTTCATCCCTTTTGTGGCTTCATAGTTGTTTAATAAGAGAAGCTGGGTTGGGTTTCGAATCTCGATAGATCTATGCCATATAATTGAATAGAGAAAAGCCAGGTGCACTCTACAGCCAAATATGGATGAGAGTTGTAATTAAAAAAGAAAAATTGTCTGTAAGTTCCCCCAAAAATTTGAAGCTTGCTCAGCCTTTGAAGTTCTTAGTCAATTCAGACCCTCAAAACCCTTGGCGTATGGAAGTATGCCCCTGAAACTTTGACCCATGTTACCCTCAAATTTTTACTTGAAGTAAGAAGTTGGCAACGACCCCAAAAATTTAAAGTTTGCTCAGCCTTCGAAGTTCTTAGTCAATTCAGACCCTCAAAACCCTTGGGGCATGGAAGTACGCCCCTGAAACTTTGACCCATGTCACCCAAATTTTTCTTAAAGCAAAAAGTTTGCAACTGATATTTTTTAAGCTGTTTTTCAAATTTTTTCTTGAAGTAAAAAGTTTGCAACTGATAATTTTTTATGCTGCTTTTCAACATTTAATAGATCTGGAGTTTAATGAATCTATACTGATTCTATGAAAACTTAATTTTAATTGAAAAGTTTGCACATGATATTTTTCTTGCCTCTACAATTCAGTAAAATGGATCTATACTATTTCTATGAAAGCTTAATTTTAATTGAAAGGTTTGCACTTGATATTTTTCATGCCTCTACAGTTCAGTATGGATGAAATCGCTATGAAAACTTAATTTTAATTGAAAGGTTTGCACTTGGTATTTATCATGCCTCTACAGTTTAGTATGGATGAAATCACTATGAATAAGATGTGTAACATATCTTACCAATTTAAACAAAAATTTAAAAAACTCGCATCCAATATCTATTTAAAAAAAAACTGACATTTGGCACACATGCGTCGGGTGCAGTTAACACCCCCAGCCGCCATCCTTCCTCCTCGTCCATTCAGTATGTGCAGCATTCAATTGGGAAGGCTGGTAGTGCATTTGTGTAAGGAGGAGGTTTTAATGGAGCACAGACAGCGAATGTTGAGGTCTCACAGAGCAGGTACGAGGATGCTACGAGCCATCAATTCAGTCTTTAAGGAGCTTTTCCCTGTCATCTTAGCTACTTTTATGGATGTAAGGCATGGCTATTGCCATTTTGCTCTGGTTTGGTTATCAGTTTTCCTCTCCTCTCGTGGTTTTTTCCCCTTCTTGCGTTCTCCTCCCATTTCGGCTATCATTTTCGTCCATGCCTTTCCAATGCCACGTGAACGGGGCAAGCCGAAGCACGGGCCGGCCTATTACAGTTTTATGGCTTGCCATCATCGACCTGGTCCCTCTTCGGATCCTATTCCGCCTCCTGTCCCTTCCATAAGACATGTTGGTCCTCCCTTGTCTGATCAAAATTGGGTTGATGAAGACAATGCCATAACTTATGTGGAGGAAGAGATTCCTCTAGTTCCTCCTCAAGCCCTTCAGACTCTCTCCTGTTCTCTGCCTCGAACCTTCAGGAACCCCCTCACAATTCTGGATGACTGCCTCAAAGTGTCGACCCTGCGTCAGAAGTGGTAGGTTGTCCGATTGAGGAAGAGACCCCTCCACCATGGCATGCAGAAAGAATTATGGAGACAACACAATTTGTTAATGTGCCTCAACCTGCTGTAGCCTCTAAGCCAGAGATGCCCAACACTCACAGTTTCTCGGAAGAACATCTGCAATTCATCTTCGAAATGCGGCGGGACATGGCCGACCCACTTCACCGCCAGGATATCCTCAACCGTCGGCTGGATGCTTTGTTCGATTCTCTCTCAGGCGAGCTTGCCAAGCAAAGGTGTCCGACCTGCTACCAACCTTATGTATTCGCTCTTGCACGGCCACACTCTCCCAATGTCGATGGAAACCTGGGTTCGCCTACTGTTTAGTTTAATTTTCTGCTGTTATGTTTCCAAGTCCAGAGAGGCCATAGTTACAGTTTTGTTTAGGACTAGTTTTGTTTACTAGTTCTTCTCAAATGTAAACAAAAACATGAATACTTGCTCTTGCTGGCCACATGTCCTGGTTTCCATATGTATGGCAGAACATGTGGCAAGCTTCGCCATGTGTACTGCTATGAAGACTCTTTAAGGAAATACAAATTTTATTTAAAAAAACCAAACAAACTTAAATATAAAAATAAAATAAATATAACATAAATGCATCTTAACGAAATCTTTTAAATGTAGAGAGGTTTGCACATGGATGAAGTTAAAATGGGTTTATGGTGATTTATATTGATACTTAATACATCAAGAGTTAAAATAGGTCTATGCTGGTAATTAATACATCAGGGGTTAACCCAAAGGGTTATGGTGGTCTATGCTGTATTTCATAAATCTAAAGCTAGAATTAAATAAGAATATTGATTATTTTATCATTACTTCTTATTTAATTTTTATTGATTCGTTGGCCAAGAGTCTCTTTTACCATATCCTTCTTAAATAATATTAATAAAGTAATATTCAATAATATAAATTAAATATTATTGAATTAATAATTGATCAATTCCCCCTTATTGATAAGAATTTATTATTATTTTTATTTTAATAATTTCCCTTTTTCTTCTAGGTTTTTTTCCTGTTTAATCTCTTAGACTCTTCTTCTCTATCATTCAAAGCTAATGTTGGATCCCCTTATGTTAGGTGGATTGTTCTCAGGAAATTGTTTAGATTGTCCTGTCGAACGTTTAAAAGGAGTAAACAGTGAACACTTTACTTTAAGTCCAGAAATTCTTTTACCATTAAAATGGATCTGCTATAGTTTAGACATGAAGTTTTCTAACATGTTAGGAATGCCTTAGGTTCCTCTTTATGCCCTACAAAATTATACGAGAATCCAAAATTTTAAGTTACAGTATGAGTGGATTTGGATTTGAAGTACTGCCAACCTCATTGAAGCTACATTTTTTTGGATTATATTTGGGAGCAGTCAGCCACTATACTTTTGGATTATAGTTGGGAACATCCAGCCATTGGAACTGGAATGAAATCTCGGCTACTCATTGGAATAAGAAATTAAATTAAATTTAACTAAAGTTTATTACTAGGCGTTTATTTTCTTTCCTCTTGTAGCTCAAACACTGCTTCCACTTTCAAACTCTCAGAATTACAAGATAGATAAACAACTATACAATGTCATCAAAATCCATACGTTCTAACACAAGCCCTAAGGTAGATTGCTACTTGTTTAGCCAGCAAGACCATGTAAGTTTCTCAGAGTTTCTTGTTTTTATTGAGTGGTGTAGCCTTACTCGCTTATACATTGGGCAAAGTGGAAGAACTAACCTTCACTTGCTAAACAATCAGAAGCTGCTCCTCCTCCACAACCAAATCTAGGGAGAAGTTTACAGTTCTACTAGGGCAGCTCTTGAGGGTTTTGTCAATGGGATAAGTATCAAAAGAAAAAAACAATTGAGACCAGTGCCATGGAAAATCAGTTTCCAATGTCACAGAGAATCCCAAATTTTTTCTGCCAAAAGAAGGGGAGAAAATCGAAAGTTGTCACCTTGCAAATGTTAAAACAGCTCTTAGTGGAGGCAGCCTTACTGTCAACCAAAGCGAGCGCTAATTTCTAATCTTTTGGAAGCATCATTTGCACTGTAAAATTGACCTTGTTGCTGCACGTCTCTTGCAGCGCGGAAAAATTTCTTTTGCATCAAACAAGAATTTTCTAAGATTGATCTTCTGTGTTCCTCTTGTTTAGCTTACTTTGGCCTTGAGCACAGAGACATGTTTGCAGGCCTCTTGTTTTTTTTGCAGGTTTTGGCTAATCCCAAGTTTTGTACTCCACATTATTTCCTTTAAGAATATGTACTTATTTTTTTTTACATGAGATTCATTGTGAAAATTAGATCTTACATGAAACCACTCTTAAAATCACAAGGAGAAACAAGAGAGGAAATTAATTATTCCTCAAGCAAAATATCTTATAATAGAAATTATTGATATCTCATAATACACAGTGCAAGATATGAATTGATTGGACTAAGAATGTGCTGTTAAACACAGTATTAGAATCCCATGCCATATCCTAGCGAGAGTATTAAAATCCCTTATTCTAGCATAGGAGGGAAAAGGAAATCCCAGGACCCAAAAAGGCATACTTGCACCCCGATGCTCAGATCCAGATTAGCAAAGTTTTTGTTGAAACTTGAGCATGATGCTTTCTCACATATGTGTATGTGTGGATTACACATATGTGGATTATTCACAACACCCTCCCAACAAATACAATGAAAAAAGTATTAATGTAGAATCAAATCCAATCATAGGGATATGCCCCACTATCACAGAACTCATCTAAATAGATAAGGATATGTATCGCAGAACTCATCTAAATAGATAAGGATAAGGATGTGCTTGGTGCATAAGCCCACCTAAATGCATAGGTATGTGCACAGTGCACTGAATATGAACACTATCATAGAGCCATCTAGATACACAGGTGACTTGATATTGCCATCAACATTGCCAAACTCTTCATATATCCTTGGTGCATAGACCCATCCAAATACATAGGTATGTGCACTGTGCATTGAATATGAACAGTATCCTATACCCGTCTAAATACACAGATGACCTGATATTGACATCAACATTGCCAAGTTCTTCATATGATCCAAAGGGGATGGATACCCCTTCGAGGAGAAAACTTAAAAGTGAGGTGCTCTATAGCCCAAGCCAAGGTGGGGGAAGCCTTACTTAGTGCATGTGTCTCAATTACTTCTTATGTATCTTCACGTAACACTCCACATAATGATAAGGACCTCTCAAAGTTCGTTTACATGAATCAGCAAAGGGACTTAACACATGTGTTAATTTGTATTACTGGATGTTAATGAGATACTTTATCCTTCAATAGATCGAAAAAACTTAAAAGTGAGGTGCTCTATAGCCCAAGCCAAGGTGGGGGAAGCCTTACTTAGTGCATGTGTCTCAATTACTTCTTATGTATCTTCACGTAACACTCCACATAATGATAAGGACCTCTCAAAGTTCGTTTACATGAATCAGCAAAGGGACTTAACACATGTGTTAATTTGTATTACTGGATGTTAATGAGATACTTTATCCTTCAATAGATCGAACCTCAAAAGAAAAGCTTAATACATCCAAGCTCAAGATGGATCTATGTAAGAAAAATATCCAAACCCCAATTATGCAGCCTCCAGCATGGTAAAGCTTAAGGAGGTTTCATGAAGGTTTAGATTTAGATGGCTCTGTCCTAAACCTTATTCAACCACAAATTGGAGAACACTGGAACCCCGGTGATCCAACCTCTAGGAGGTTTCATGGAGGTTTAGATTTAGATAGATCTGTCCTAATCCTTATTCAACTGCAAGTTGATCTATGTTAATAAACACTGGAACCCCAGTGATCCAACCTCCATCATTACAACCTCAAGGTGGTCTCAAGGAGGTTTAGATTTAGATGGCTCTGTCCTAATCCTTATCCAACTCCAAGATGGCTTTATATTAGTAAATATTGGAATCCTAGTTATCCAACCTTCATCACGGCAACCTCAAGGAGGTTTAGATTGATTCAGATAGGTTTATCCTAATCTTTTTTGGACCAAGAGAAACAATTTGCACTCTACGGCTTGTCCTAATTGCATCTGGGTGGGTCCTGAAGAAGCTAGGTGCATTCTACAGCCTAGTATTTATAAAATATTATACAAAACTAAAACTATAGTAATAATAAATCTAATGTAGGGTATAATATAAAAATAACACTACAAAAATTAAATCATATAAATTATTGGAAAAATAGGAATTTGAGACAATTCTGCTTGGCACCATTCTTGGCTGATTTTATCCAGACATATTATCAATGGTGACCTACATGATACCAAGTATATATATATATATACTAGTTATATATATATAATTAGTGTAGATATATCTGAACTTTGAATCTTTTAAACACCTAGAAATTTGCATTTCAACTGTTTTTGATCCCTCTCGATGCTTAATAGATACAAAGTTAAGATGGATCTATGTTCATCCTTATCCAACCTCAATGTTGAAACCCTAGTTATCCAATCTCAATCTCAAGGAGGTTTAAATTTAGATAGGTCTGTTCTAATCCTTCTTGCACTGTACAGCTTGGGTGGGCGGGACGTGTCATATAAAGTGTGTAGGTTTAGATTTAGGTAGGTGTCTGTCATCGTTTTTGCACGTAGAGGAGCAAGGTACACTCTGCGGGTTGGGTAGAGCTGGGGTGAGATACAGAGCTTAGGTGTAACGGATGTGTCAAATAAAGTGTAATGCCAGTAATGCCAATACAGTATAATGGACAAAAAAATTTTGACATTGACATTTAGTTTAATATGCTTAATGCCAATAAAGTAAAAAAAAAAAACTCAAAAGACTCAGGGCCAAATGAAAAATTGACATAGTTTAATGTGCTTAATGCGCATAAAAAGAAAACCCTGCAGAAACTCGAGGCCAGATGACATTGACAATGCTCATAAAAAACCTAGGGGTCTTTAACCAAAATGTTAAACCTGGGCAGTCTGCAGGACTGTAAGCATTCAGCAAGCAAGTATTGGTTATGGATTGTCATTGGTAGAAATTCAAATTCAACCCAGGATTGAGCTGTATGTTGAGTTATAGCTATGCCCAGGGGATAATCCATGTTTTAAAAAATACATAGATCCATATTATCCTTGGAGTTTTTGAAAATCCCTCCATGTGCCGTGTGCTATGTCTGAATAGCTACGAGGTTAAAATGGGATTTATACCAGTATAGAATCAAATCAACAGATAAATGTATTTGTATGTTTACAACTACTTGCAGTACCTGCCCAATTGTGATGGCATCGCTGGCAGCGACAGAATGCTGATTGGAAACAGATAAATGGATTTATACCAGTATAGAATCAAATGGATTTATACCAGTATAGAGTCAAATGGATTTATAACAGTATAGAATCAAATCAACAGATAAATGTATTTGTATGTTTAAAACTACTTGCAGTACCTGCCCAATTGTGATGGCATCGCTGGCAGCGACAGAATGCTGAGCGGAAACAGGCTTGATCTCTGAATGCACTGGCTGACCTGCAACAAATTCTGTACAAACCACCTGCCCAGGAACCTGAGTCTCTATAACCGCCATTCCTTCCGCTGCAGCAATGGTCTCGCGGTTTCGATCCACCAAACCAAATCTCTCGTTTATTTCCGCTGCTGACTGCATGATTGCCGCTGCGCCTCCTTTGTGGCTGCGCCCTACAGTCCTCGTCTCTGCGCTCTGCATCAACGCTGCATCCTTCACGGTTATGGGCTCCTTCTCTACCTCTCCTGACACGCTAAAAATATCTCCATACGTTATGGGTTCGGCTCTCGTCTGTTCTTCTTTATTAGTTATTATATTCTCGTCTTTGATCTCCTTTCTCATCATCTTCACTCCAATTGGAAATCCAATGCTACCTGAAATTAATCCTCTTCTTCAGCTCTGTCAGAGTCTATTACTGATAAAATCAATCAATATTGATTCAGATAACCCCTGAAGAAAGAACTTAGTAATGCCGCTTTTAGCTGTTTGCTGAGAGCATATTTATTGCAGAAAAGATGTGACCACATTGTGCAGTAGGAGAAAGCATTGTGTCGGTGGTTTTGGATAAAGGATAATTGAATACGTCGCTGCTGCTGCAGTGAGACATAGGCTGCTGGGCTTCCTTATCTCGATTGGAGATTCGGAGGAATCCAACGGCCCCGCATCTTCAATCGAGTTAAGCTCACGGTGAGACAGGTGGTGGACTGCATGATCTCGAAGGAAGAGTTGTGTACGTGTCCAGGCATTTTTCTCTTCCAAATATTTGCAGAGTAGGAGATTGATAAGAAATTATACATATTTTTTTTGTACAAAGTTATGAAGACTTGATTTTCAATGATTACTTCCTGTAATAATTATAAGTGTACATGCTTTGACTAATTTTATTGATGGCTTCTTGACAATAATACAAGTTTTAGAAACCATATTAATTAGTAATTAAAATGTTAATTGCCCTGATTATTCATATAATTTATGTTTACATTTTATTCTTTTTATATGTGTGAGAGAAAGACTAAATTTTATTGATGGCTTCTTGACAATAATAAAAAAACCATATTTATTAGTAATTAAAATGTTAATTGCCATGATCATTCATATAATTTATGTTTTTCATATAACATTTTATTCTTTATATATGTGAGAGAGAAGATTGAACAATTTACAGATTTGGGATTTGTCTGGTAAAGTAATTATGTGTGTTTTTTGAAATTGTTTTTATGATTATAAAATCTTTTCTATTTTTGTGTTTTATTTTACATTGATAGTTCCCTGTGATAGTACATAAATTTTAAAATAAGATAATCTTTATGTTAATGGGAGTAGCTGTAAAATAGTGGAGTCTCTCATTAACATAATAGTTGGTTAGTTGTAGGGGAGAGTATGTTTGACTTTCTCCTCCTTTGCTGTATGTATCATGTGTTTGTGCTTAAATTGTGGTAATTATTTTGTGGTATGTATGATGTGTTTGTGTTTAAATTGTGGTAATTATTTTTGGAAATGAGTTGTTTATGTGTTTTAAATCTGTGTATATGTTTATGTTCACTTGTGGTTTCTTGGAGTTGCTTCTATAACTATAAAATCTCTTTTCTTATTATATGTTATCTTACATTTATTGTGGAGGTTGGTCTACAACAACATATAACTATCAACATAACGATACTCCTACACCCTTCGAAGAATGTGATGTGTTATCTGGGTGCATGTATGTGAAACAACAATAACTTGTTTCACTTGAAATCCATGAGAAAACCATACCTTTTCTTTTTCCAAAGGAATTTTTCAAAAAAAAACAAAACATGTAACTTTATTTATAGAGGTGAAGCAAAGTTACATTTTGAACCTGCATTAAAAACACATAGGAAACAACAAATAAACATTAACACCATCCATAACAAAATAATGCTTGTATTCTACCTAAGTCCTTATAAATTGAAATAAAAAAACCATGCCTTCAGAGAAGATTATTACAATATATACAACATCTAGAAAGGTCTTTGAAATAGGTACCCAAAACTCAACTACTTCTTTAAGTTGTTATGAAACAATCATGATCCGATATGGAAAGCAATCTACATCAACAAGTTGAAGGCTTAGTAGCCCTAAGGGGATACTCAAACATCTAAATTATCCCATAGGACCTAATATTGCTTATTTTGACAAATGTCAACTTGAATTGATGAACAACATGATTGAAAGTTGTAAAATCTTTACAATTTAAAAAAATTAAAGAATGGTTACATAAAAAGTTGTAAATTTTAAATAAAAATTTATTAAAAAATTTAAAATTTTCTTTTAAATTCATAATATTCACAAAATTATAGTTATTTTACATAAATGAACATATTTTAATAAAAAATAATAAGCAAGAATATTATTCTTCCATTCATTCGGATATTCTTCAAAAGTATTAGAGTATGCATTTTTGAAAACATGAATCTATTTTCCAAGTGGAAGAGGTTCTCTAGCTTTCATTTGTTTCTCTTAGATGCATTCCTCTCTGAAACAACTCTCCATCACTGTACTCATGCCTATTTCTGAGTTCTAAGCGAAATGTTACAACATTTATAAGTTGCAATTTTCACTCTCTTACGGCTACATAAATTTATTTATTACTTTCTTAGAAATTTTAGTGCTCAATTCAAAATTCTGGGTAGATATATGTCTTCTCCTCCTTAATACCTTTTCAATGACCATTTGTATGCTGAAATCTAAGCTCCGAACTAAAATTTATGGTCCAAAGAAGTTTAGATTGTTTTTTCCAATTTTATCCCTGTATGTTACAAATGTCTTGTTTTTCTTCTTGCACATTTTTACATATCCATATTCCAAATCTGTCTCTCTTCTATAGTTCACAAGTTTTCCATAGACTGCTCATGTGTCTCAAACAGACTTCTGAGCAAGGAGATATGCCCTTTGGAAGCAAACCGGTGCTAAAAGTTTAGCTTAACTGTTTCAACTGTAACTTTCTCATACGAGCTCTGTTTTACGCCTGGAGTAGCTCATTGGATAGCTCTCTCCGAGTTCTTTTATTTACACTGCAGAGACAATGTATTCCAAAGGTACACTGATATACTCTATACTTGTGGATTTTGATTGCCCAAAAACGTCGTTTATGGTCTCAAAATCACCCCGCAAGTTGAAGACCTTCAAAATCTAGAAAATTTCATATAAAATTGATTGTTTTACTGTTATAACAACCGTTTCATTTGCATCGTCAATCTCAAAATTGGGTGAAATCTTCGCCATTGATCTTAATTCTATCAATGATCAACAATTGATGCTTTCCTTTGGACGCACATAACACTTTTCCAAAACTGTCGACCCGATCGTCGACCATTGGCCCTTTCCCTTGACAACCGATTGTAATACATTGTTAAACCGACCAACCCGACCATTGACCATAGACCATCGATGATTTTCATTGGCAGATGAAACTCCTTACCAATTCCACTGATGCGATCATTGACCATCGGCCATTCTGGTTGGCTGACGAAAAACACTTCTTCAATTTAGCCGACCCGACCATCAGCCATCGACCATTTATTAGTTGACATGGAAATTATACCAACGTGGTATGACATGTAGGCTCTAACATAACACTTTGGCTAACATGACATGACACAAGGATGTTGACGTGGCATGACACATCATCACCCTCTTTCCTTCATCGACCATCGACAACTTATTTTGGATGAACCAAAACTTCACCAATTCGATCGACCCCTGACCATCGACCATTGACACTTTATCTTTCTCGATCGAAACAGTTTGCTAAAATGGCCGACCCGACCATCAGTCATCGACGATTTCCATTGTAAATTGGAACACTTCGCCCATTTGGCCGACCCGATCATCAACCATCATCTAATTCTCTTAGTTAACTCCAACACTTAGAAAATTTTTGATTGAATCCCCGATGAATTTGGACCGTTGATCTACCATTCAAAATGATCTTGACCGTTGATCCATCAAACTTTCCCCAACTCTATCAATGAGTCTCAACTGTCAATTTTCTCTATTTCCCAAGCTTCGAAAGAAAATCCTAACAGTCGATCGGTTCTAACTTCCCAACGACCGAAAATGAATCCAAATCGTTGATTATCTTCCTTTACAAACACCAAAAACAAATCTTGCCCATTGATCTGCTTGACCTTTTGATGCAAGAACATTTCACCTCCAAAATCAAGCTTTTTGATTTGACCTAGGGGTGTTTACATTTACTAAGCGAGTGGGTTCCCTAAACTTCAAATTAATGTAATTTATCATGCTTTAGTGAGATTCTAGAAGGATAGGGTTTGTTTTCCCTATTTAAAGTGTAAAAAC
>JASDQU010738829.1:279428-306502 GCA_032191745.1 Picea mariana
ATACATTGCTGAGCCAAAATCTATTTCATATTTTCTAAAGAGTTATCATGTATGGTTATTTAAAAGATTATTTTCTAATCAATCACGCATACAAGGATGAGATATTCAAATAAAAGGATGAAAACAGAGGCCTACTATGCCTCTATCAAAGAGAAAGCTGCTACTACCCCTTACAAATCTTCAGATAATTCTGGTAAGTTCGTGTCCTCCCACTTGCATTGGAAGGACGATTGCTCTCATATGATAAACAATATGAGGCTTAAAGATTCTAGACAGCCTAAGACAGGTTCAAAAGGACTAAAATATGATAGCATCGACCAGAGAAACATTTCCTCACAAACTGGGAAATATGGATTTTGAGTTTTATTTAATCTATTGTTTATGACAGTTGACTTCAGGAGTCTTTGAACAACATGTTTTATTTTTGGATATATGAGTAATATTTTTTGAAAATAATTTCAAATATCATGAGCTAAATTGTCAAATGTGAATATGTGGATGGGAGTCACAAGGAGGTGTGTTTTGCTTAACTAAATAGTTATGTTATGAGATAAAGGGAGTCACAAGGGGTGCCACCTACTAGTTATTATTTATTTATAACCCTTATTATGATTATTACTTCCCCCCCAAACTAAAGTTGCTTGAGTCTTTTAATTAACTTAACTAATGAGTTGGTTCAACTACTTCAACCAATTCTAATTTGTTTAAAAGAAAAAAGAAAGGGAGGAACAAGAGGAGGATAGAAGGAGAAGTATACTAAGGTTTGATCTTTGAGTTTATGTTGAGATAATTCAGTTTTCATTCATTCCTTAATTTATCCAAGCCTAATTATTTTTTATGATAGCAGGGTCTTATTGTAGACAACAAGATTCAGGGATGAATTACATCATTCAGACACTTGTTTTTCAGAGGTGTTGATCTATCTTTGATAGTTTGTATAGACTTGTCTGTTTGTGAATTAGTTTTCATGACTGACAAAGGCTATTGTGTAGAGTCGAGTGGGCAACAATCTGTGGCAAGTTGATCCAACTTTTTAGAGTTCAGTTTTGATTTTCTGTCAGAGGTCCTTTTGTATGTTCCATCGGGGATCTCTAAGTTTGACTTTGGTCCTCAATTTTTGCTTGAAATTTTGTAAAGAGTGTGACTCTTTGGTGAATTGGAATGAAATAAAGGATTTCTTTATGTCTCATCTATCTTGATTATCATCTTGGTGTATTTAATTATGTCTTTACATGTATTTCAACAACTGTTGTATTAAGAAAATTACATAAAAAGTACATTTTCAACAAGCTTTCTATTGATAAAAGACTAGCCTAAGCATTGGTAATTAATACTTGTGATTTAGGATGTTATTTTTGTTGGCTATAAACATAGGGTGAGATTCCCGTCTATTTTTCTTTAGCCAAGCAGAATCTGAAAATGATTGAGTAAGATCATTTCATATCTTTTCATCAATGAAGAGGAGAAATGTTCACAAGTGCCTTGTAACGAAGAAGTGCTTACAACATCTAAGGAAATAGAGGTAAATATTAAATTTCAAACTGATTATGAGGTTGCACGTATAGAAAGTGATGATGAACATGAAGTTGTAATTAAAGAAATAAATTTCTTAAAGATGAAGTTAAACCTCAAGTATAACATTCAGAGCTAATGTTTAGAGATTTTAAGAAAGAATTGAAGTTTTTGGAGGAATGGTTAGAAAGGGATCCAGGTGAAAAGGACTATATAAAAATGCAGACTTAGTTCAAGGCAATTCTGAAAAGAAAATCAGAGTGCCATACAACATTGGCATGGATGAAGATGAGATGCAACATTCAATGGGTATCAACAACAATAAGTTTCAGCAAAGCATCAATGGGATGTACCAACAAGAGGATAAGTTGAACATGGATATTGATAAGATGTATATGTTGATGGTAAAAGTGCCTAAAAGAAAGTATATTGAAGTAAGAAGGATAGTCAACAACATAGTACAGTTAACTCTACAAGTTTGAATCAACAAAGCAAGTGGACAACTGCAACATAAAATTTGGAGACCTAGAGAATTGAAGACAATAACAATACATCGGCAAGGCAACAATGCAAGTAAGCTACAACAACATAAAATTTGGGATCTAGGAAGATGGAGGATAACAATGAAGGAAATATGCAGCAGAACATGTGACGACATCAACACTATGATCAAAGGGAATGAAATAATTTAACACATGATCAGGATATCATGAACATTTTTAACCTTGGGAGTCTAATGTAGGAGCATTTCACCTCCAAAATCAATCTTGTTGATTTGACCTAGGGTCTTTACATTTACTAAGGGAGTGGGTTCCCTAAACTTCAAATTAATGTAATTTCTCATGCTTTAGTGGGATTCTAGAAGAATAGGGTTTGTTTTCCCTATTTAAAGTGTAAAATCTTAATTGAGAAATTAGTTGAGTTTAAGTAGATTATCCTAAGTATGGAAGATTTAATTCCATTTGATCCTTATCAATTGTAAAGTACGAGAGTGTTATTATGGTTGTTAGTTGCACAATGTGAGGGATTTATTGATGAGCTGGAAGTTGACCGTCCATGCTTAAAATTGTAAGCCTTCAGGCATTGGGGAGGAATGTGTGTAGAGACAGAGTGAGAAAGGGGAATTGAGTGTGTATAAGGCTAAGTGGCTTAAAATCCAACAAAGGCCAATTGATTATAAATCAGGCCAAAAAGGCGAGGAGACCTTGTATACTTGTGTACAGATTCATGAATATAATCTCTGTGTGTTTTATTGGCTATCTGTGTCAATGTGAGATCTAGATATCTTTCTATTGAATCGATGTTTGATGTGATTGAAGTCTAGAATTGGACTCTCGCGGAGTGTTTTTTGCAGGTTTGGATGTAGGGAAGCTACAATAGTCATTGATCATTGATCACTGGAAGGATCAATGATCCAAATCACGTCAAACGATAATGAAGAGGGAATCGTGACCATTGGATCATTCCATTTATAAATAGAAGTCATTGGATCGAAAGAGAGAGAGAGATTCTCACTGCACGTAGCTGGAGACTCATGACCATTTGATCCAAATCCATATCGATGGTCCTCATTATGACAGACAATGAACATCATAGGTTTTAAGGTGTTCGAGGCTGCAAAAGTCTCGACAATCCGGTGATGGGAACAGATTTGACTGTCAAATCCAGAGGCAGATCGATGGACGAGAGTGTATCGGGGTTTAGAAGGTTCAAGGTAGTTAAAGGAAAGGCAACTGATCTACGTCTAGAAGAGATCGAAGACTCAAATTAGATCTAGGATAAATTTTCCAGGATCAATGGTCTAGATCATCGCAAATCTTGGACCGTGGGAGTTTTTGGTTGATGAGAAATCTGAAAAATTATGAGGTTCTGATGACGACAAATGTCACGCTAACGTAAGGAACTCCAAGGAGGAAGTGGCAGGTAGTCCATACAGGAGATGACACATTTTAAAGTCTATTTGGCAGATGGTACCTGTGAAAGACACGAAATGAGGTGACACGTGGCAACCTAGTAAACAAGTGACAAGTGAAAGATCCACGTAGGAAAGCCTAAAGTGCGTACTGGTAGCTGTAAAACATGGATGGGAAGATTGTGACCATTGATCACTAGCAGGATCAACGATCCATATTATTTCAAATATTAAACCTTGACGAGTTTTGTTTCTTTGAGACTAGAAAAGTCCCAACGTCCTGACGCTGAGATACACCAGGCTGACGTCAGATGATCCAGGTGGATATCGGTGGCCACCCACCTTTTCCATCTAGCTCAAAACAACTTTCTAGCAATTTTGATAATTTACTATTTTTAGCAGTTTTCAGGTCCTGAACTTCCAGAGCTGTTTTGAGGCCCTAAATGACATTTTTTGGGGTATGTTGTGGTTGCAAAATTTCATTATGAAATTTTGTGCAACTATTGTAGTCCTCGGATAGATCTTTCCAATGGGCTATCATACGCCTAAAACGAAGATCATATGCAAAAGTTACAACCCCAGGAAGTTGATGTACCGACTTACCCAAACGGGGCCCACATGACTTTTGGTGCTTCATCTCCTAGGGTTAGGTTTTTGGATGTTTAGGGTTTTTGAAACTCCTGTTTATTGTAAAAAATCCTTGAGAGCCTCATTGTAATCATCTTCTTGCGAATGAGCACAACCGTCACATCTCTTCTCAGAGATAAGCCGCCACCATTCCAGTAAGCTTGTTTTCCACTGCATTTTACAGTTTCAGCTTATTTCCTTATTGAATAGAAAACCAGTTTTATTGTATCTCTGTTATTCTGTGTTAAGCATCTGTTAATAATCTTTAGTCATTTCGTTCTGCTCATAAAATCTGGATCATTAGAGCCCCATTCAAGGGACGACACGTGGAAGCAAGGTTCTGAAGTGCTTAGAGTTCCATGGTGATCCCACGATTTTCATTAAGTTTGATTAAGGATAAATCAACGGTCTAGAAAGGATCCGCAATCCAAATCGATGGTGATCCATCATTGGATGATATCATAGAGGAAGAGCTCATGATTTTTGATCACCAGTGGGATCAATGGTCCAGATCATTGCAGACTGCGACCTTTGGGAGTTTTGGGTTGTTGAGAAGGGCGTGGAGTCTCGACATCCTAGGACCGCTATACGTGGAAATCATCCATTGAAGTGTATATATTGATGATCTAGATTGATCGTGTACATTCGCGGAGTTTAGTCGACGATCATAGACTATGGTCACATGAAATGACAACGTTGTAAGTTAGCACTAAGGTTAAAGTGCTTAAGGGAATACACACTCGATCACAACTATTGGTCGTGTGGACAAAAGGAGATATTAACGCCTATACTTTAGGTGCTAGTGGACTGGTGCGACAACATAGTATTACATATATATGTTAATAGAGGAATTTTTGGCATGTATAAATAATCTAAGAGAAGATCGAGTTGAAAGTTGCAAAAAAATTTAATTTAGTAAATCTACACTTGTGGGTATTAGACCTGGTGGGTCGTTATCACCTTGCTAGCTCTGAAAACCTTATAAGTTTTTAAATTTATTAAAATGAATATGGGTCGTTGATCTCGAGATCAAACGCAATCTCGACCGTCAATTCACTGAACTCTGCCCAATTCTACAACATTCATTAAAATATGATTTTTGACCTTCCAGGTCTAATTTTAACTATGCAACTTTGCAGATTTACTCCATTAAACTTATTAAGACAATTTTGGGGCATTTAATCTCAATTTTTGCTCATGAATTTGGGGATTTCTCTCTAATTTTTCACCGTTTTCCCCCAAATTCGCACAGATTGAAATATGTAACAACAAATTTTACCTAAATTCACACTGGTTCTTGGACTAGAAGCTCTAATACCATTCTGTAATGTTCCCCAATCCAATTGAGGTTCATTATGTGCGAAATACTTAGAAAAAAAAATATTTTTTTTGTTAAACAATTTCCTGTAAATTACCAGCTACGAATTATACATAGATTTAACTATATGATGATATCATTAATTAAATGCATCTACAACATGTTAAAACCACACATGAATGCAACTAATAACTCATTATAGCAACATATAAATCAGTCTCATACACAGAGTTCATGCACAACAATTAAAACTCATAATGCAAAATAGAAACAGATAAAACAATTATCTTTTAATTTAGTTTCACAATCAACTGCTTGGGATAGACGTTCCACCCAACCATAGACTTGTTGTTCCAAATATCAACAAAAATTCATCCCCGATTTGGGGCTAGCAATCCACAAAAGAGGGTGGTATCTCATTGTCTACTCACTGCATAGAAATCCCACAACCCACTGGTATTCTCCTACAACTATCTCAATTTTCTGCCAATGCTCTTCCTCTTAACCTACTCAACTCAAGGAATGTACCCCTTCACTAATCTTGGTCTCTCAGGAGTCCCATTTTTTTATCAGGGTCTCTCTGGCATAGGTAACCAAGAATCTCTCAGCTGGAAAACGCAAAGGAAACTCACTTCCAAGAAAACTACCAACAACAACAACAAACACTTGTTGTTACAATGCAACTCACACATGATTTCACTCTTCAGTACTGACAAGTAGTACTGAAAAGTAGTACTGACAAGCCGACTCTTCAGTTTTCAGCTCCATAATGATCCAAAAACACTCCAACATGCTCCAAAATTCGCCTTCCATGGTTGTTTCAACTCCATGCTCTTGTTTTCTGGTTTACTTGTTGTTCATGCAAAAACTTAATTTTTTAAAACTGATGTAACTATCCATATGAATTTCCTCTCTTTGGATTACTTCATGCTCTAAAATTCACCCGCCATGGTTGTTTCATCTCCAAGCTCTTCTTTTCTACTCTTTACTGGTTGTTCATACAAAAAACTTGACTGTCTAAAACTATTGTAAGTTTTCATAAGAATTTTCTCTCTTTTGCTTACTTGCTTGACTCACACACTTCCCCAAGTTGATTGTTCTCAACCTCCATACTCCCAATATGTTAGGGACCTAACCTCCCTAACCCCTCATGTAGGTAGAATAATATATTTCCATGTAATAAAGACCAATATTAATAAGGCCTATCAATAAGGAAGAATAACTCAAATGTAAGAAGACCTAAAAGAAGCTTCCACCTCTAGAAGAATCTTCCTCTAGATTGTTCTTTTGGATAGACAAATTTAGTATAAATAGGAGTAGATGGTATAAAAAGTTGTATCTTGGATATTATTGTAATAGAGCTCTGCTCTGCTGGAGGTTTCCCCCTCGAAGAGGCAAGTGAACATTGCTATCATTAATCAAGGTGATCTTTGGTGTTATTTTGGTATTGTTCTGGTTATATTATTGTTGTTCTTCCATTTCTAGCTAAACTATTTCTATTCTGCATACTATTTTATATCTGCAATACTACAAGTGCTATCAGAGCACTTTCCTTGGAATAAAATTGTGGGTTAATTTTTTTTAGGGTAGAGACGTATTCTAACATCTTAAAGCTACAAATATCTGTCGTTATGCGCATAAACCCGCGGTGGGGGAGTTATACATGTAGGAAATACAAGTGGTACTTAAGCGCACATCTATTGACCACCCTTGTAACCCCTGTTGGTTACCCTTCAAGTGGTAGTGCATCAGACAACACCTGTATACAGATTGACCTAGATTGTAGATTTTAACCTTGTACAATATTTACTGCAAACATATTTTCAGTAAAAGAACATAAAATATACAATGGAAAATACAAACATTACACACAGATTTTTCTCCTAGAAACCCAAACTGGGAAAACCAACATATTCTATATTCATTCATAGTTATACATTGTTTACAATATAATATATATATAAGAGCCAACGGCATCCAAAACCCTAACCCAATGACCTGGATTGGTCAACAACCCTAATTCCTTAACCGGAAATAGAAAACCATCGGCAAATAAACCATGTGCCGAAAAACCACCTAAATATGTGACACGTTTTTCGAGACAATTTTTTTTTATCGGGGGCGTTGTCCCCGAACCCTCGCATGGGGGGCATTCACTCCCCTGCACCCCACCTCAATGCCCCCTGCGTGCTCGACAAAGAATATAACACATACCCAACATTCTCCCACTTGTTGTTTTCTTTGCATACATGGGGTTACAGGGTTACATAGTCAACAATCCAGGGCAACAATGCCCATGGATCCTCTACACCAAGATAACTTGTCAGTGCTCACAGATTTTATTAATGAATATGCAACATTCTTCAAAGTGTCCACCTTCATCAACAATAATTTCTTTTTCTCAACCATGTCTCTCACAAAGTGATATTGAATATCAATATGCTTTGTCTTTGAATGATAAGCTGGGTTCTTCGCCGGAAAAATTGCACTCTGACTGTCACAATCTATCCTTACAGCTTGTTGTACCAACCCAATACTTGAAAAAAATCTTTGTAACCATATTTCTTCCTTACTTACATGAGTGATTTCCATGTATTCAACTTCTGTAGTTGAAAGTGCCACTACAGCCTGTCTTTTGCTCATCCAACTTATTGCTCCTCCAAATAGATTAAACACATACCCACTTGTAGATATCCTACGGTCCAGATCTCCAGCCTAGTCTACATCCACAAAGCCATATATATCCACCACTCTATCCAATCCAATTCTTCCTTGGTAGCACAATCCATAGCTAGCATTGCCACGCAAATACCTGAAAACCCTTTTTAATGTTGTCCAATGCTCCTTCTCTGGTTTTGACATATACCTGCTCATAACTCCCACTCCTTGTGCAATGTCCAGTATAGTACAAACCATTGCATACATCAAACTGCCAATTGCACTCACATATGGAACATGAGACATTTCCTCCTCCTCTTCATGTGTCTTGGGACACTGATCTGCAGATAACTTTACCCCAACATGAATATAAACCTTGACTGGTTTACATTCCTACATATTAAACCTCTGCAATATTGTCTCGACATATTTTATTTGATTTAACAAAAGTTTCCTCTTTTTCCAATCTCTTTTAATTTACATGCCCAAAATGAAATTTGAAGCACCGAGATCCTTCATGTCAAATTTAGAGGACAACTGAGTTTTCACATCATGGATAATCTCCTTGTTGTTTCCTATCAACAACATGTCATCCACATACAAGACCAAATAAATCAAATGATCACCAATTAATTTAAAATACACACAATGATCCTCTTTGATTCTTGTGAAGCCAAGTCCCAGCATAGAAGTATCAAATTTTTGATACCACGTCCTTGGTGATTGTTTTAAACCATACACAGACTTTTTCAGCTTGCATACCATCTCCTTCTTTCCCTTCACAACATAACCTTCTGGTTGCTTCGTATAGATTTATTATTCTAAATACCCATGTAGGAATGTTGTCTTCACATCCATTTCTTCTACTTCAAAATCAAATGCAGCAGCAGCAACAAATAACAGAAATCTTATAGAAGTTAACTTGGCAATAGGAGAAAAAATCTCACCAAAATCAATTCCCTCAACCTAGCAATAACCCTTTGCTACTAACCAAGCTTTGTATTTCTCCACTTTTCATTCTGCATTCAGCTTCTTTTTAAATACCCATTTGTTGCCAATGGGATTTCTTCCAGTCAGCAAATCCACTAGATCCCAAGCCTCATTCTTATCCAAAGATGCAATTTCCTCGTCCATGGCCCTTTTCCAGATATTTCCATCCTCTGAATCCACTGCCTCCCTAACATTTCTAGGATCATCTATAGTAATAGACAAAGCAAAATTTGAATGGAAATCAAATGGAGTATACCTTTCTAGTATCCTTCTTTATCGAACTGATCTCCTCAATACTGGTGTATGAGGATCTTCTTCTTCTGATTCTTGTTCTTTTGTAGAGTCTGACTCATCATCCTTTAAATCAAACTCTATTTTCTCTGGTTCTTCCTTACTTGGTAGGACTTCCTGTTTAACAACATCCTTCATTTATCTAAATACCACATCTCAGCTATACACTACCTTATTAGTTTCTGGGTTCCAAAGCTTATAACCTTTAAGACCATCTTTGTATTCAATAAAGATACACTTTTCGACCTTCTTATCTAGCTTACTCTTGTTTTCCTTTGGAACATGAACATATGCATCACAGCCAAATACCTTGAGATGTGTGAGAGAAGGTTCCTTACCAGTCCATACCTCTTGTGGAGTCTTGTCATCCAATGTTGATGAGGGTGATCTGTTGACTAGGTAACATGTAGTACCCACTGCCTCTGCCCAAAATTCTTTCCCTAACCTGACACCACTAAGCATGCACCTTGCTTTTTCCATTAGCGTCATGTTCATCCATTATGCAACTCCATTCTGCGGAGGTGTATATGGAGTAGTATTCTGCCTTGCTATACCACAATTCTTACAAAATTCTTCAAATTCATTCCCTCGGAACTCTCCGCCATTATCTGTCCTCGACACTTTAATTCTTTTCCTTGTTTGATTCTCAACAAGAGCCTTAAACTCTTTAAATCTGTCAAAGACTTTAGATTTCTTCCTGAGAAAATATATCCAAGTATTCCTCAAGAAGTCATCTATAAATGAGACATAGTACACAGATTTTTCCAATGATGGGACAAACATAGGTCCAAAAACATCACTGTGAACTAGATGTAAAATTCCTTCTGCCCTCGTTGCACCAGAGGGGAATCTTACCCGATTTTGCTTCCCATATAGACAATGTTCACATAAATCAAAATCCAGAGTAGTTAGACATACATTTACCGTGTAGTAGTTGAAGACCTTTCTCTCCGATATGCCCTAGTATTTGATTCCACAACATAACCTTTTCTCCAAAGACTGTAGGAGTTCTTTCTTCTTCAACTCCAATATCAGGAACAATGGAACTATTACACCCATCACTAATAGTGCTTCCTTGCAACTTATATAGAGTTCCAAACCTAACTCCCTTCAACAACATCATTTCTTCTCGAACCATCATGCATGTTTCCTTTTCAAATATTGTTTTAACCCCTGCATCATCTATTTTTTTTACAGAAATCAAATTTCTGGCCAAACCGGGGATGTGCAGAACACTAGACAGTGTTCTAATCCTTCCATATGTGAGCATCAACTTGACTTTTTCTCGTCCTATGATTCTGGTTGTCGAATCATCACCTAAGAAAACATTACCTCCATCATACCTTTCATATTCGAAAAAACACTCCCTATGGGGAGTCATATGAAAGGATGCATCAGAGTCAACCAACCATGCCTCATGATCTGCATGTGAGGTTGAAGAATCCAAGTACACATCCCCTCCTTCTTCCGTGGAGGTATTTTCTTTTGTAGAAGGAGATTATTCAGATCCCTTTTTTCTCTCAACTTTGGATCTACACTGTTTCTTGTAGTGCCCTTGTTTTCCACATCTCCAACATACCTTTACAAACTTTCCGGGAGATTTAGATCTACCCTTAGACTTAGATCTCCCACTTGAGAACTTAGATCTATTTCTTTCATGGGAACGTCCTCTTGCAAATAATGCGTCTATGTTATGTCCTTCCATATTCTTCTGTCTCATCTCCTTTGACAACAAGGATGAGACTACTTCATCAAACTTCAAGGCAGTTGTATTACTACCTATGACCACAACCAGACTATCCCACGAGTTTGGTAAAGAACACAGTAAACCAATACATTTATCTTCATCTGAAATTTTAATCTCAACAGATACTAACCGACTTACCACAATATTGAAGGTGTTCAAATGTTCTACCACCGAGTCTCCATCTCTCATCCTTAGGTTATATAGCTTCTTTCTCAGGAATAGTTTATTTACTAGGGACTTAGGCTGATACAACTTCTACAACTTTTCTCATAAATCCTTTGTTGTAGCTTCCTCTGATACATTCAGTAATACTGAATCAGAGAGACACAGTCTGATTGTGCTATTTGCCTTCCAACCCAACTTTTTCCAATCATCTGTTGAAGTTCCTGTAGGTGCAGTGCATAGATCTACCATGATCCATTGATCTCTGTCCACCAATAGATATTTCATCTTGAGCTTCCACAACTCAAAACTTTTCCCATTAAACTTCTTGATCTCCATTTTTGAATTGCTTACTATTTCTTTTCTCCTGAAAAATCAGTACCACATATCTCCCACTGTAACAAGGCTTATCACAGTCCCGATCCAAACCCTTGACCACAAAGGCATCCCCCTGAAGCCAACAATGCTCTGATACCAAATGTAGATTTTAACCTTGTACTATATTTATTGCAAACAATTTTTTAGTAAAAGAACAGAAAAGATACAATGGAAAATACAAACATTACATAGAGCTTTTTCCCCTGGAAACCCAAACCGGGAAAACCAACATATTCTATATTCGTTCATAGTGATACATTATTTACAATACACTATACATATAGGGGCCAATGACATCCAAAACCCTAACCCAATGACCTGGATTAGTCAACAACCCTAATTCCTTAACCAAAAATATAAAACCATCGGCAAAGAAACCATGTGCCAAAAAACCACCTAAATATGTGACACATTTTCTAAGGCAAAAAAACAAATTTCTCGGGGGTGGTGCCCCTGCACCCCCCCTCAAACCCCCCTACGCGCCCATCGCAATGCTCAGACACTACTACTCATGTAAAGAATATAACACATACCCAACATAGATCTCCTAAATCCCTCCATAGATAAACCAATTGGTTGCTTGACTACTATAGTGCCACCGAGAACATCACTCGGGAATATACTCTCTAGTACCTGGGTAGTCGGGTAGTACAACTAAGGGCATGGTCTAGCCTCCTTAGTTGGTGCCCTGAGATATTGGGTCGAGTAGTATTGTTGGACCCCACACGTATATCAAAGAGATATAACACAGGGAAAACCCCTGTCTGTAGACACCCTGCATACCCTAACCCTTGGGACGGAAACAAAAATAGAACATGCAAGATCTATTGTCGTGAGACTGTGCCTCTCGCATTCGGGTTGTGAAATTACTACGCATTTCTTCCTGTTAAAAATTTGGGCATTTCAACACTGCAATATTATTCAAATCTGAGTATAACTCCGCAGGAGTAAAAAAAAAATTTGGTTCTTGTTGGCACCATTATTTGAGTCCTATCCCTTTGGATTCCTCTCTTCTCTCTTATTGCAATCATACCTATCATTTTTCAATAAAAAAAATTTCCCATGGACCTTGTTATAGCGTAAGTTGTAGGTTGGGAAAATCCCAACCCAACCATGGAACACGTGCTACAACTTGGGAATCCTACACCCAATGTCACCTCGATGTAGGTCCCGCACTTCAAGGGTGACTAGGTCACTCTAGGGAGGTGATCTTGGTGACCCTAGGGGGATTGAGACGAAGATGGAGGGAAGTGGAAATGAAAACCCTAGAGGTCAAGTCTAAATGGAAAGGAAGGTAGGGAGAGATGTCATGCAAGTTAAGTAATGGCTGCCCCACAGGTATGTGCTTCTCTGGATGATTGTACCTGCCCGAGACACAAGAAAAGACACTTTGCAACATTATATTTTAGTTGGATTAGCGAGTTAATATTGTTGTCCCTAATTTTCAGCAATAGGTAACAGTATATATCAACAAATAAATGATACTATATGCTGCTCAATAAGTGTTAGAGATCAAGTAGAAAATGCAAGAGAAAAACTAGTAAATGACTAGCTAAACTCAAGGTGAACAATCAATACTCTTAACATAAAAGATATGGTTGTTGTAAACACTTGTCTGTAGAAAATTATATCAGCCTTATGGTTGTAAAATTCAATGTATTACAACAAGAAAATGAGCACTGAAATCCCCTCAAACTTTTCCAAAAAGTGCGCTAGGACAATGAGAGTAAATGTGCAAACTTTGAGTGAAAACCAATGGTTAATAAGAGAGTTATTAAAGAAAGTATGTTAGGGTTTCAGTAGCCCTAATAGCTGAAGATGCAATTTTGTAACAGTAGAAATAAGTACCCCCTAGATGGGGACGCCCTAGTGCCCAAGGCACAAGCAAAACAATCCACTTTGCAAGAAGTAAAAATGACCGAAAATCACGTTTCCCAATGCAATATTTTATTTCTCCAATGCAAAAAATCAATGACTAGTGCCTTTACTATTGGGTTAATGGAGTCACAATGAGCTTAGAGAATCTACCTCCTTGGGGGTGTAATCCCTTTTACTCCCCATGGCAAGTTTCTCTAAGCTATGGTTTAAGCTAAGAGGGTGTATGCCCTTATACTTCTCTTAGCAAACCCTTGTAAATAATTGAGATGAAGCAATAAAAATGGTGAAGACTATGGTGGGGGTGTATTCCCTTATACTTCCCACCTAGATTCTAGTATAACAATACTTGACTTGAATAAAATGATAGAAAGAGAGTAAAAACCATACCAAGATCAAGATAAATGCTAAGGCAATTCACCACAAGAGCTAGAAAGCACCATCCAAAGCTAGCGCTAGGCCTCCTCCATCAACCATTCATAGAATAGGCATAAACAAGTGCACAAGAGCTAAAAGAGATAAGGGGGCCGGAAATTTCAAACCAAGCCTCTCACAAGAGGTAGAGTTGTGATTCAAAATGAGATCTTATGATCTCTATTTATACAAAAATTAGCTAACCTAGCTTGTCCACAAAATAAGGTTAGTAGTCAACAACCCTAATCTTTCCCCCTTAACACAATATTATTAAACAATTCACTTAAAATTTCGTCTTTTTCACAAATTAAACCCTAATCTAGGATGAGGTCACCCCTTTAGGGGATGTTTTGTCACTTTGAGGAGGTCGTTGGTGTTGGAGAAGATGGAAGGGCCTCCCAAGGCCATGTGTCAAGCATCTAAGTGATCTCATCATGGTGAAGACCCTCTTCTCCTCAAAATGTCCAAGTGAAAATGAGTGGAACCTCACCACCAAGCCCTAGCCCCCAATATCATGACGTCATGTTCAAAAGTGGGACGTTTTTCTTCTCCCGGGAAAATCGTTTGGAAAGAAATGGGTGGGCTAGGTCGTCCAAGTCATCATTAATGATATCCAAGTCATCTCTCTCTCATCTGGCATGCAGGGCCTTGACATCCAACCTGCGGGCTTGTAGCCCCATGGAAGCCCGAGCTAGGCTTGTTCTCCCAAAACCATCCACCAGCTAGGTCCTGCAAAGACAAATGAACACGCCCTCCAAGGCTCTCAATTCATAACATCGTGATAAGTGGATCCAATCAATAAATAAGCCATCTAAGCATGTGCATCAAAGATTACTATATCAAACAATTAACAACTCAAAGACACTATGCGACTTGTCAAGCTTAAGTATGGGAGGGTTGATGAGGTGTACTATTGGGTAGATCTTTCCCTAGGTTAAGGAGAGCCTCCAAGAGGTCCCTCTCTAAGACATGTAAGGTGTATGAGGTGGATGGGGTCAAGAAACGATGGGCATAGGGCTCATGACATACTAGGGGTCGTAATGTCTTATTCATGGGTGTCTTTGTAGAGGGTGTGTGGTACCTTCATCTGCAATGCACTTTTTCCAAGACCATCATTTGTCTTTTATCTTTCTTTCTTTATATTTTATTTCATAATAGCATAAGGAGAGATTGAAGGTCACTACCCTGGCATGGTGACTAGGGGGTGGCAATGTCACCCACAAACACCTAATGGAGATGAGAAGGTTGGCTTGTGATGAGACCCCCTTTCTCTAAGCCATGCAACTTAGAGTCACTGCCCTGGTTAGGTGACTAGATGATGACAATGTCATACCACTATATATTCATGGACGTGATAGGTTGGCTCGTGATGAGATCTCCTATCCTTCAATCTACCTTTCAAGCATTTCTTTATTATATTATGGGTCCCCTTTTATTCAAAGATAAGTGTTTTATTTCTTTCTTGGGTCATCCCTGGGCGAAGCATCTAGAAGGTTAATATATGGCTTTTATATTTTACCCAACACCAAACCCATTGGGCCTTTAGCCCCTTCTTCCCATAGAATGGGGGACAACCCCTTCTTGGGTCAATACACCCTAAAATCCCAAGAGATAGGGAAATGTAGGGGAATAATGATGAAAAGTGGTAAGTATGGTCGAGAACAATACAATGGTTCATTAAGGGATTTCCCAGTAGCAAACCCATTCCCAAAGAAGACCACTTACTAGGGCACAATGTCAACCACCAAGGTGAAGCAAGGAAAAAGGCATAATGTCCAAGCACATATCATGAAATCTAGAGAAATCTAAGACACAATATAATCAAATGGCTTAGGTATTGAAATGATGCTCACCATAACACTAACTTGTACCTCATGGAGCAAGGCCCGCTGCCTTTCGGAAGCCAACTGGTGTGGTGGATGCCATCTGTAAACCTATGACCATATGTGGTGGTGAGTGGGTTTTCCATCTGTGCAAAGGGTACTGTTGGTCATGTAGTCTCTCGACACTCCTTATCTACAACCTGAGGGCCTCGAGACATCATCTCCTCAGTTATCCACAAAATCAGGATAAAAAACCTAACCCCCTTCCAACACCCTTATTTGGGCCTTACCCATTGGATTCCCCTCGTCACCCTGATCGTCATGATACACTTCACCCATAACCCATTTTCTGTGTGGTCCCACCCGTCCCTTTTTGTTTTCCCTCTTCATCATGGACCACACCCGTAGCCAAGACTTGAAAGCTCTCTTCAATTCCTTGTCCTCTAATTTCACAGAGACCCAACAAGAAGTGAGGCAACTCGGTGCCAATGTTTCCACCATCAATAAAAACATGCATTCCTCCATAGACGCCAAAATAGAAACCATCAAACAGGACCTCGCTACCCATCTTGCATCCTTCACTAGCACGATCTCTGCCAATCTGAATATCCCTGCAGATCTTCCGTGAAGGTGAAACTTCCTCTAACTCCCCGACTTTTCAGCCCCATCTCTTTCAGCGTGACCTACGCCTTCCGCGTGTGGATGTGGACAAATTTGATGGCTCGGATCCCACTGGCTGGGTAACTCAAATGGGACATCATTTCTCTTTGTATGGCATTACAGATGAGTTGGGCAAACTCCGCTATGGTGTTCTCCATCTAGATCAAGAACGTTGGCAATGGTGGCAATAGAGAGAAAATCTTACCAAGGGTATGTGGCTTGGACACAATTTGTGGTAGAGCTTTATGAATGCTTTGACACTGACACCAACCATTTAAGTCGTTTGACAAAGTTGAAACAATTCGACACAGTGTAAGACTTTATAGGCGCTTTTGATCGATTAGCTTTCCATACAGAGGGCATGTATGATGTTTTTTT
This sequence comes from Picea mariana, assembly GCA_032191745.1. Classification (NCBI taxonomy): domain Eukaryota; kingdom Viridiplantae; phylum Streptophyta; class Pinopsida; order Pinales; family Pinaceae; genus Picea; species Picea mariana. Next base: position 296,174 of record JASDQU010738829.1, read on the forward strand.
TTCGAGAATGTTTTATCAGTGGCCTCAAGGATGAGATTCATGCCCATGTCCTCATGGATCGGCCTCAGAGTTGGGTGGAAGCTACTAAAAGAGATTAGGAAGCACAACAGGTTGTCTTTTCTCAAACCCAAAAACCCTCCTTTATTCCTCGCCCTAAATCAATCATTCCCACTCCTCCTTCCACTCCACTAAAGATCCAGAAATTGACTAGGGCAGAAATGGTTGAACGGCAACTCAAAGGCCTTTGTTATAATTTTGATGACAAATATTTTCCCGGGCACAAGTGTAAAGAACAAAATCTTTTTATGGCCATCTCCGAGGATGTTTCGAAAGACTATGTTGAGCCCCCCCTGTGGCTGTGTCACCTGAACCCACTGACATGACCCCACCCTCCGACCCTCCCGAAGTTGAACCGATCATTTCCCTAAATGCTCTCATTGGGTTCTCTGCTCCCCAAACCCTCAAGCTAATTGGTTACATTAAACATCGGAAGGTCATCATCCTTGTTGACAGTGGAGGCACCCATAATTTTATTCATCGCCGCATTGCCCAAGAAACTAATTGCTATATTTGTTCCGTCAATAATTTTCAAATCATGATTGCCAATGGTAAGTCTATGAAATGTGGGGGGCATTGTAAAAATGTGTCTCCAAATTGGTCAGTACTACATGAAATCTCATATGTTTTCTATCGACATGGACGATTGTAACATTGTGTTGGGTGCAGAATGGCTAAGGACTCTGAGTCCCATTCTCATGGATTTTAAGGAATTAACCATGCAATTCAACCAAGAGGGCCAACAATATAAGTTACAAGGCATCACCGCTGGTTCCCCGAAGATCATAAGTTCCCATCGCATGGAAAAGCTCCTCAAAAAAGGTCATTCTGACATTATTACACAATTCCATGCCATTCACGCCATTGAGACACCCTCTGTGCCGCAAGACCTCCAATCCATCCTCTCCAAACATCAAGTTGTTTTTCCAATCCTTAGGGACTTCCTCCTTCCTGTGGTGTTCATGATAATTCCATTCCTCTTATCTCCGACAACCTTCTTCCCAATGTTCGTCCCTATCATCATCCCTTTTCCCAAAAAAATGAAATTGAGAAAATTGTTCAAGAATTTCTCACCGTAGGTGTTATCCGTCCTTGTATGAGCCCCTACTCTTATAATGTGGTCATGGTCCTTAAGAAAGAAGGCTCTTGGCACATGTGTCTTGATTTCCGTGCCCTCAACAAACTCACCGTCAAAGACAAATTTCCCATTCATGTCATCGATGACCTCTTGGATGAATTGAGTGGTGCCCAATTCTTTACTAAACTTGATCTTCATTCTGTCTACCACCAGATACGTATGAACGAGGCAAACATTCCTAAGACTCCATTTTGAACTCATTAGGGCCACTATAAGTTTTTGGCCATGCCCTTTGGCTTGTGTAATGCTCCCTCCACTTTCCAAAGCCTCATGAATCGTGTCTTCTGTCCTTTTCTCCGTCATTTTGTCTTAGCTTTCTTTGATGATATCCTCATCTATAGTAAAACCTGGACAACTCATCTTGCTCATGTGGATCGAGTTCTACATTTACTCTCTCAACACCAACTTTTCCTCAAACAATCTAACTGTACTTTTGACGCCTCAGAAGTCGAGTACTTGGGTCATATTGTTGGAAAGGAAGGTGTCAAGGTGGATCCTAAAAATATTGAAGCTATGTAGTATTGGCCTTTCCCAAAGACTCTCAAAAGCTTGCATGGATTTTTGGGTTTAACAGGCTATTATCACAAGTTTGTTAAGAATTATGGAAAGATTACGACACCTCTCACTACTCTCCTTAAAAAGAATTCTTTCACTTGGACTCTCGCAGTTGATTGGGCCTTTTAAACCTTGAAGGCGGCCATATGCACCACTCCAGTCCTAGCCCTCCCTGATTTCACAAAGCCCTGTCCCCTGGAATGTGATGCTTTCGGGAGAGGAATTGGAGTAGTCCTTATACAAGACGGTCGACCTTTGGCATTTACCAACAAACAACTGTCAGAGCGACATTTGGGCCAATCAATCTATGAAAAGGAAATGTTGGATATTTTGCATGCAGTGGATCTTTGATACCCTTATCTATTGGGGCAACGCTTCCAAATTAAGACAGATCATGAAAGCCTCAAGTATTTTTTGGAACAATGCCCTTCCTCCCCGGAGCAACAAAAATGGGTGACTAAGCTCTTTGGATATGATTATGAGATCATTTACAAGAAATACAAAGACAAAGCGGTTGTCGATGCACTTTCAAGAAAATATGAAGATGAAGGGTCCCTTTTTTCCCTCTCCTTCATTGTACAAAAATGGGTGACTAAGCTCTTTGGATATGATTATGAGATCATTTACAAGAAAGACAAAGACAAAGTGGTTGTTGATGCACTTTCAAGAAAATATGAAGATGAAGGGTCCCTTTTTTCCCTCTCCTTCATTGTACTAGCTTGGCTCCAAGCTATTCACCAGGAATAGTTACAATATCCAAAAATTTCACATTTGATCCAACAATTGCAGGTCAATTCTCCAATTTCCCCAGGGTACTCTTGGCACAATGATGAGCTTCGCTACAAAGGTCATTTATATTTAAGTAAACCGTCACAACTTAAATCCACGATACTTTCTGAGCTTCATGCTACACCCACAACTGTGCACTTAGGGTTTACCAAAACCTATGACCGGGCAAACGTTCCTTTTTCTCGGATGGTATGAAACAAAACATTCGTAATTTTGTAGGAGAATGTGATGTTTTTCAATGCAACAAGGGCGAAACAGTGAAAGCTCCTAGCACACTACAACCGCTTCTGATTCCACCTTCTATTTGGAGGGATCTCTATGGATTTTATTGTGGGCTTACCTAAATCGAGCAATAAATTAGTCATCATGGTGGTCGTTGATCGTCTTTTCAAGTATGCTCATTTCTGTGGTCTTCAACACCCATTTACCGCCTCCACTGTGGCTCAACTTTTCATGGATCAACTTTTCATGGATCAGGTCTTCAAGCTTCATGGCATGCCTCATTCTATTGTTTCTGATCGAGACCCCACTTTCACCAGCAATTTTTGGCAAGAACTGTTCAAGCTACAAGGCACCCAATTGCATCTTAGCACAACTTATCATCCCCAAACTGATGGTCAAACTGAAGTTGTCAACAAGTGTTTGGAAACATATTTGAAGTGTTTTGCATTGGAAAGACAAAGTCAGTGGGCTCAATGGTTACCACTAGCTGAATGGTGGTACAACACTTCTTATCATACAGCTACCCGCATGCCTCCTTTGAAGCAGTGTATGGACAAAATCCACCTTCAACTCTCTCATACCTGCCAGGTGTCTCGAAGGTCTAGGTGGTTGATCAAACGCTTACAGTTCGAGATGCTATTCTCCATACCCTCAAAGAGAATTTGGTCATGGCCCAGAATCACATGCAACAATAGGCAGATCAAGGTCACTCTAAACGTCAATTTGTTGAAGGAGACCAGGTGTTTCTTCGACTGTAAACTTATAAACAAACTTCCCTCAAGGCTGACCATTATTAGAAATTGGTGCCCAAATTTTATGGTCCTTATACCATTTTCAAGTGTGTGGGACAGGTGGCCTATTAGTTAGCTTTGCCCAATCATTCTAAGCTCCATTCTGTTTTTCATGTCTCTTGCTTAAAGAATGTGATTGGAACTAAGTGCCAAACTCAAACCAACCTTCCTGAGTTGGATGAAAAAGACTCCATTTGGTTGCAGCCACAAACAGTTTTGCACCAGCGTGAGCATCGCCTATGTCAACTCACCATCAAGGAAGTGTTAGTCCAATGGAAAGATACAACTCCAGCAGATACCACTTGGGAACCAACTACCATTCTGCAACAATTTCTCATCTCAAACCTTGAGGATAATGTTGTTTTTAAAGGGGTGGACATGTTAGGGACCTAACATCCCTAATCCCTCATGTAGGTAGAATAATAGATTTCCATGTAATATAGACCAATATTAATAAGACCTATCAATAAGGAAAAATAAGTCAAATGTAAAAAAACCTAATACAAGCTTCCGCTTCTAGAAGGATCTTCCTCTAGATTGTTCTTTTGGATAGATAGATTTAGTATAAATAGCAGTAGAGGGTATACGAAGTTTTGTCTTGGATATTATTGTAATAGAGCTCTGCTCTACTCTGTTTTCTCTACCATGTTGGAGGTTGCCCCCTCAAAGAGGCAAGTAAACATTGCTATCATTAATCAAGGTGCTCTTTCTGGTGTTATTTTGGTTATATCATTGTTGTTCTGTCATTTTTATCTAAAATATTTATGTTTTGCATACTATTTTATATTTGGAATACTACACAATAGCTATGTAATATGACTTCTCACACCTGTCCTCTTACATGCATTTAATGATTGGCTCTGGGGACACTCAATAAAAAAAATGGAGTTTAATACACAATGATAATAAAATTCATGAATGTGAGTATACGAATCAATAGACATGAGTAATTCTCCCTTAAACCCCTCTCTTAGACATTCTCTTAGACCCTCCCTCTCTTGTGGATTAATTCTGCCCCCATCTCTATCCATGTCCCCTTAGCAATTAACATCACATTTTATTATTAAAACTTAAAGATACAATTCACATATTACAATGCTTGGCATAAATAATAGCATCACATTTTATTATTAAAACTTAAAGATACAATTCACATATTACAATGCTTGGCATAAATAATAGCAAAGACATTATAGAGAATTTGAATAAAAATGCTACTTTGTGTAATAACACATTTATCATTACATCATTCATCAAACTTAAATTATGGTAACATTTTTAGAAAAAAATGCTCCTTTGCTTTTATCATTGCATAAAGTAACATTTTGGTTATTTATATCTAATTTTTTTCTCCAAATTTGTGAGTAACCTATCATACAAATATTCTCATCAAATTTATAACCAAAAACCCTTTTCTAGATTCTTTTATCAAATCATATCAAAAAAGAAAATTATTTTCCAATCGAGTTCTTTAATATGGTAATCTTTAACCCAAGTATAGATTCAGATTCGGGTTATGGGAGGACCCAGCCATTGAATTTGTGGCTCGCCCTGCGATGACTCTAATCAAATGGTTTAATCCCACTTTGCCACCTCTTTTAATTCCACTCTGCCACCTCCCAGCGGCCATTTTTCGAAGAAAAGTCTGATCTATAGAATTGAGGCAACAATGGATAGAATCTGACCAGCATTTTGGAGATTCTATTTACTGTATAACTGAAGCTTGAAACAACAGTAATAGATTATGACAGCGATAAATATGGAGCTGGAACTGAGAAGTAGCATCATGTTCTATTTTTTCCAAATTCTAATTTTTAATAATACCCATCAAGCATATTGAGAAAATCAGTCAGAACACTACTGTGTGAGAACTATAATGCAAATTCATCTCTATTTCAAACAGTTATGATTAAGGCAAAAACTAACCTTCCTTTAAATATGCCAACCTAATTTTGGAAGTGAAATCTAATACACCTAAACTAATCTAAAACAAAATAGAAATCCATTCACCCAAAACACACAGGTGTATGGTTTGACACATATCCAAGGGAAAAGAATAAACTTAAATAAAATAAGCACCAGACGAGATACCAAAAATACAACTAGTGAAATGTAGCTTCTGAGTGCTGTCCATGTAAATTTCAAAAGTAATCTCCGGAGTGATGTAGTGGTATTGGCAGTAACATTATACATTGAACAATAATGCATTACAAGCATCTCCGATTTAACTTCTCCCTGGTTCTCCCTGATTCATATATGTGTGTGTTTTAATGTATGATCATCAGCCTACTTTTCAGCCATGGATTTAAGTCGATCGATGAGAAGAGCATCCTCCGATGTATAGTAAGGCACAGCAGGAGTAATACCCAATTTCTCATTCAGCTTCGCTGCAGCTTGCATGGTCTCTCCAATCCCTCCAGACTGCGGATGCCCATGAGGACTCCCACGAGCCTCCGTCTCCATGATTTTCTCTGCATCTTCTGTCGTGACAGCCTTGTCTGCGGGAAGATCTTCAGATGCGGCCTGCACATGCACAGAGTTATGTAAAAACAAATCAAAATATATGCARAAAAACTAAATGTGACTCAAAAAAAGACATGAATAAAACACATCTRCTGCATTGTTCTCTCATACAGTCATTGATATAGAGCTCTATGGCAAGGGGTATATATAATATACCAGCAGAATGTTTGAAAGAGTGGTCTTCCCCACGTCGTTTACTCGAGGATTAAGTTCGGCTGCTGCTTGGGCTGTGGCAGCTAATCCTCCTTTTTGCGCGAGGGGGTTGCCTGTAGCCCTTTTTTCTGCACATTGAATGGCTCGAGCGTCATTTGAATCAATTGGTTTATCTCCCTTCTTCATTGCAGCAGCTGCAAGGGCCTGCGTGAAATTAATAATGGTTAACATAACACAGAGACATATATAAACCTCGGTCTATTAACTATTTTAATCCCTCTAATGGTTTAACTTCATAGTTGTTTAACAGGAGAAGCTGGGTTGGGTTTCGATAGATCTATGCCATAATTCATATAATTGAATATAATCCCTCCAATGGTTTAACTTCATAGTTGTTTAATAAGAGAAGTTGGGTTGGGTTTCGATTGATCTATGCCATAGTTCATATAATTGAATATATCAAAGCCAGGTGAACTCTACAGCCAAATATGGATAGAGTTCTAATTTAAAAAAAAATAAAAATAAAAATGGGCTGTAAGCACCAAAAAAATTTAGAGTTTGCTCAGCCTTCGTAGTTATTAGTCAATTCAGACCGTCAAAACACTTGGGGCATGGAAATATGCCCCTGAAACTTTGACCCACGTTATCCTTCAATTTTTTTTAATGTAAAAAGAGTTTGCAGTTGATATTTTTTATATTGCCTTTCAGCATATTTTTTATATTTTTATATTACCTTTCAACATTTAATAGATCTGAAGAAAAAATAGATCTATACTAGTTCTACATAACTTTCAACATATTTTTTATATGCTTCTTTTCAGCATTTAGTAGATTTGGTGATGAAATGGATCTATATTAATTCTATCTTCGAAGTTATTAATCAATTCAGACCTTCAAAACCCTTGGGGCATATGAAACTTTGACCCATGTTATCCTTCAATCTTTTTACTTAAAGAAAGAAGAGTTTGCAATTGATATTTTTATATTGCTTTTAGCATATTTGTTATATTACTTTTTAACATTTAATAGATATGAAGATAAAATGCATCTATACTAATTTTGCAGAACTTTTATTATATTTTTTATATACTGCCTTTCAGCATTTAATAGATCTGACGATAAAATAGATCTATATTAATTCTACCAAAACTTAATTTTAATTGAAAAGTTTGTATTTGATATTTTTCATGCCCCTACAGTTCACTATGTTATTCTTCAATTTTTTTACTTGAAGTAAGAAGTTTGCAATAGATATTTTTTATGCTGCCTTTCGGTATTTTCAATATTTAATAGATCTGGCTCTAAAATAAATCTATGTTAATTTTACAGATAAAAAGTTTACACTCTACAGTTCATATGAATGAAATCGTTATACTAATTCTACCGATGAAAAGTTTGCACTCTACAGTTCATATGAATGAAATCCTTATGGATGAGATAAAAACTCGCATCCACTATCTAAGTTCATATGAATGAAATCCTTATGGATGAGATAAAAACTCGCATCCACTATCTATTTAAAAAGACAAATGAAATAAAAAAATAATAAATTTAAATATAAAAATAAAAATAAATATAACATGTAAAGAGGTTTGCACATAGGTTGTTTTGGATAGGTTTAGATGAGATTAAAATGGGTCTATGGTAGTCTGTGCTGGTATCTTTAAAGTGTAGAGAGGTCTGCATATGGGTTGTTTTTAATAAGTGTAGATGTTTAATAGATKACTGGTTMAAATGGATCTATGGTGRTTTATACTCATAATTAATACATCAAGGGTTAAAATGGGTTTAWACTGAGCAGTCTATGCTGGTCTCTRCTGGTACTGAGCGGTTTRTGGTGGTCTCTGTTGGTATTGAGAGGTTTATGGTGGTCTATGCTGGTACTTAATACATTAGAGGTTAAAATGGGTTATGGTGGTCTATGATGATACTTCAAAATGTTGGATCCCCTTATGATAGGTGGCTTGTTCTCTGGAAATTGTTTAGACTGTCCTGTCGAATGTTTAAATAGAGTAAACAGTGAACACTTCAAGTCCAGAAATTCTTTTACCATTAAAATGGATCTGCTATAGTTTAGGCATGAGTATTAACTTTTAAGTTTTCTAACATGTTAGGAATTCCTTAGGTTCCTCTTTATGCCCTTCAAGTTTATACGAGAATCCAAAATTTTAAGTTACAGTATGAGTGGATCTGGATTTGAAGTACTGCCAACCTCGTTGAAGCCACAGTTTTTTGGATTATGTTTGGGAGCAGCCAGCCACTATAATTTTGGATTAAATTTGGGAACATCCAGCCATTGGAATTGGAATGAGATCTTGGCTTCTCATTGGAATAAGAAATTAAATTAAATTTAACTTAAGTTTATGACTAGGAGTATATTTTCTTTCCTCTTGTAGCTCAAACACTGCTTCCACTTTCAAACTCTCGGAATTACAAGATAGATAAACAACTATATAATGTCATCAAAATCCATACATTCTAACACAAGCCCTAAGGTAGATGGCTACTTGTTTAGCCAGCAAGCTCAGGAGACTATGTAAGTTTCTCAGAGTTTCTTGTTTTTATTGAGTGGTGTAGTCTTACTCGCTTAAACATTGGAGAAAGTGCAAGAACTAGCCTTCACTTGCTAAACAATCAGAAGCTGCTCCTCCTCCACAACCAAATCTAGGGAGAAGGTTACAGTTCTAATAGGACAGCATTTGAGGGTTTTGTCAATGAGATAAGTATCAAAAGGAAGAGACAATTGAGACCAGTGCCATGAAAAATCAGTTTCTAAGCTCACAGATAATCCCAAATTTTTTCTTGCAAAAAAAGGGAGAAAATCAAAATCTGTCACCTTGCAAACGTTAAAAGTTTAAAACAGCTCTTAGTGGAGGCAGACTACTGTCAACCAAAGCTAGCGCGAATTTCTAGTCTTTTGAAAGCATCATTTGCACTGTAAAATTGACCTTGTTGCTGTATGTCCTATTGCAGTGTGGAAAAATTTCTTTTACATCAAGCAAGAATTTTCTAAGATTGATCTTCTGTGTTCCCCTCGTTTAGCTTACTTTGGCCTTGAGCACAGAGACATGTTTGCAGGCCATTTTTATTTTTTTTTGGGAGATTTTGGCTAATCCCAAGTTTTGTACTACATATTATTTCCTTTAAGCAGATGTCCTTTTTTTTTACATGAGATTCATTGTGAAAATTGGATCTTATATGAAATCACAAGGAGAAACACGGGTGGAAATTAATTCTTCCTCGAGCAATATATCTTATAACAGAATTTATTGATATCTTATAATAGACAGTGCAAGATATGAATTGATTGCACTAAGAATGTGCTGTTAACCACAGTATTAGAATTCCATACCATATCTTAGCGAGAGTATTAAAATCCCTTATCCTATCATAGGAGGGAAGACGAAATCCCAGGACCCAAAAAGGCATACTTGCACCCCGATGCTCAGATCCAGATTAGCAAAGTTTTTGTTGAGCATGATGTTTTCTCACATATACCCAAAAAGCAGACTTGCACCCCGATGCTCAGATCCAGATCAACAAAGTTTTTGTTGAGCATGATGCTTTCTCACATATGTATATGTGTGGGATTATTCACAACACCGTCCCAACAAATACAATCAGAAAAGTAGTAATGTGGAATCAAATCCAAACATAGTGATATGCCCCACTATCACAGAACTCATCTAAATAGATAAGGATAAGGATATGTATCACAGAACTCATCTAAATATACAAGGATAAGGATGTGCTTGGTGCATAGGCCCATCTAAATGCATAGGTATGTGCACAGTGCACTGAATATGAACACTATTATAGAGTCATCTAGATACACAGGTGACCTGATATTGCCATCAACATTGCCAAACTCTTCATATATCCTTGGTGCATAGACCCATCCAAATAGATAGATATGTGCACTGTGGATTGAATATGAACAATATCCTATACCCATCTAAATAGACAGATGACCTGATATTGACATCAACATTGCCAAGCTCTTCATATGATCCAAAGAGGATGGATACCCCTTTGAGGAGAAAGTAAGGTGCTCTAAAGCCCAAGCCAAGGTGAGGGGGCCTTACTTAGTGTATGCGTCTC